>BGPR01003475.1:0-24961 GCA_013235015.1 Araneus ventricosus
TCATCTAACTTTTTAAATGATTCTCAGAAGATACTGAGTAAAATTAGGATTCCGATTTTAAATATGTGAATTAGTTTCTGAGAAAAAATATTTTCTAAAAATGTATGTACATTTTTTGCAAAATATAAGATATTTTGTCTTTCTTTATTTTCTATTAATAACAAAAAATATTCAAATGTATTAAGGTTCAAATCATGTTTTGAATTTTCGCTTTTTCCGAAAAAAGTTTACAAGTAGTATCTGTTGCAAATTAATGAATTCTTTAACCCTTTCAAGGGCGGTGGTTTCTTTTCGAAATCACCTCTTAAAGAATTATTTCATAGGGAAACTACCAATTTATGGTTATATATTTCACAACAATACATATTTTAATATCCAATAAAGAGACCTAATGCAGTAGAATTTCTAGTCTTCTTTTGTCACGGATTTATATGCGAATAAATTTAGTTTTCCCAAAGAAAAGAAATCTACCATTTTTCAATAAATTTCTAAAACATAGGACTAGAAACCCATTCAAAACTTATTACATTTCTGCATGGTCTTTTCTTTGCAAAATTGGCAAAATAAAAAAAAATAACAGAAATATGTTACTTATTTCAAATTGTTCATGTGGTTTCAGGGATAAACACCTCTTCAAGGTACTATGCGGAATGTTTGTTACAATTGCTAAGATAATCAATTTAGAGGTTCATTCAGAGGTATCTATTTACAAGCATTTTTTTTGTTTTTGTTTATGAAAAGAAAAGCTTATAAGCATTTTTACGCCATAATAAGAATCTGAGAAAGATTTTCTCCCTCAATTTTCCGAAAAGCTTCATGAAAACTTCCGTACCTTCCTATTCGTTTTAACGATAAGGAATTCAATTGTTACCGCAAACGAGGTTCCTTCCAGCAACCTGCGAGCTCATCTATTGTAAAGTTTATCACCACGAATCTGTCACTGTCAACCAAGTCATTAGTGCAGGGGAAAGCAGATGCGAGAAAACACGGCTATGCCGCTTACGACTGCAAAATTCAAACCAGGAAAAAGCCGGTTGTTCTCATATTCAAGGCGACAGAAAGAGAAGAAATAACACGTTTCTGCCGAAGTCGGAGTAGATTTGCTTAACGTAGAAAACCGTTTGCGGCGCTCAGAGGGTTAAGTGACGAAAAGAATAAATTTATTTTCAGAAATTTTAAACTTTATTTTCTGTTCCTATGCCCTTTTTTCCATAAAAGTCGTCGCTCAAGCATTTTTTCTTGTAATATGTATACTGGCTTTCTGGCGATGAACAGAAAAATTGATTTTAAAAGGCGTCTTCTGTGCAGAAGTCCCCTATTAACATCATAAGAAACTTTGATGCTTTACTTACAACATGACTGTGAATGGCAGAATTTAAGGTTTTACACTAAACGATGCAACTACCTTCATCGAATCAAACACTCAGAAAAAGGAATTTCGGCAAGGGTGCAGAAGTCCCCTTTTGAAATCAAACGGTTCTAATGACGACAGTTTATAATGGCTAAGCTTCCATGATATAAACAGCGAAGTCTTGCGTATAATTAAATATCTTGCGAAATTGACGTTTACATGTTAGAATATGACAAATTGCTTTCTTTGACGCAGCGCCGTAGACGTCGAGATCTGCACGCTTTATTCATACGAAAGGACTGTGCAACAAAACCACTAATTCAGCAAAATGCAAATTGATAGAAAATTTTTATTTACTGTGCAAGTGTCGCATAAAATGTCGACCAATTTTAGGATGGAGTCATCTTCAGATACATTACTGAAAAAGAAGTTGTATTTCCTGTATGATATTAGTAGATAAACGAAAAACATATAACATGAGCAAATACATAATAGCATATCTCACCCTTACAGAACATTAATATTAAAGAAAAACTTTACCTATAGAATATTACTGTAGAAAAAAATTATTTTAACCCTCTGAGAGTTTCACACGTATTTCTACGTCGACTTTGGACTACCCCATAGGCGGGAAACACGCATTTCAACGTGTAGTCCGGAACACGCCGCAATCGTCAGCCCGGATATTTACGTCCCTTGTGAACTGTCTCTAAAGTGCGAGAAACGTATTTTTCCGAATTTCTTCCCCCTTCCTTGGTTTGACATCTTGATTGATTAGCTGGGGAGGGTAGCGGTCGACACAATGAGTGCTGATAAGAATGTACTTACTGCAAATTAGAGATACCACAGCATCCAAGACCCCACACCCCCTTTAGCTTGGGGCATTTTAACGCTATCTGCATTGAGGTCTTCTTTCAGAAAGAAGGTCAGTTTTTTTTTCTAGTTGTGTGTGTCCGAATTTGGATTCTGTATAAGTTCGGTTTAATATTTGTCAGCCTGGATTGAAATTGTATTACGTTTCAAGTGTTTTCCCTGTAATACACTTATGTTATATAAGATTTTATTTCAATGCATCAATGTTTTAATCGAATTGTTAAGTAAAATAGATTTTGTGGTCCTATCTCTTTCAATACCCCATTCAAGCATAGAAAAATTTGAGAAGCCGGGGGTGATAAGAAAAGAGGGGGTTGTTTATTTCGTTATATAGCATTGAATTGAAAAAAATAATTTTAAGGTTTAGGTGTGATTTTTTAAAACTATAACAGTTTTTTTCTAGATTAGTTTTCTATATTACACTACTTAGAATTTCTTTTAAATTCATCAAAATGAAATAAATTCCGAAAAATAACAATTATTTTTTCAAATAATTATTATTCAATTTATTTTTTGTTCACTTTGAACAAATATTGAAACAAATGTTAAAGAAAAGGGAATGAAAATTTTATTTTTTTTGTTTTAAAATATTGTATATTTGTTAGAGAAAATTTTGGTTTACATGAAAACGTAAAGAATAAAATCAATTAAATTTAATGTTTGAGTGATCTTATCAGACATTTAGTTACCTTATTAAGAGTCTGATAACATCTGCAGTTTAAGTTTATTTCAATAGTCAGTGAAAATGTTTATTTCTTCCTTAAAATGTAAGAACACAAAACCATTTCTAAGAAAATATCAATGCTTACTTCAATGATACTGTATTTATGCATTAGTTCCTTGAGCGTTATAGTTTTGCTGATATGCATTCTTCAATAAGTGATCAAATCTAAATGCCTGAATTGCATTGCTTTTGGTAACTCTTATGCCAATTGCGAGCTGAATTTTAATAAATGCTATGAGACAAGAATCCACTAATATGTGTTACAAACCTATGATGCATCCCGACACGTTATTAACGAGTTTGAAGAAAGTTCTAATAATAATAATAGTAGTCTCAGGCATTGAATTATTTCCAAACTCCACCGTCACAGTGTGTGTGCTGTAATTTGTAAAGTATAATTTTTTTTAAAAAAATTCTGATTTATATACACGTTTTTATTTTCATTCTGAACTTTAATGGATAATAATGAGACTCTTATTTATTTTCCAAGCTGTATGATATATTTGAATTAGATCTATAATTTTATTTTTTAAGAAAAACAGTAAAGTGCCAGTTTTATGTTAGTTAAATTTCCTTTATATTTGGTATGAAAAGACCCAAAAATGTTTTTGAATATCACACCGATAACGTCCAAGACATTTATAAATTGTGAAAATGCACCTGATTAATTTCGAATAGGTGTTAAATTTTTATCCTTATTCTTTGATTTTGCGAAGTTTGCAAAAAATTGTCTGTAGAAAAAAAATTCAATAATATTTTACTTCGTAGCTAGCGCATTTTCGTAAAATTGATAGGAAAAAAAAAGTTTGATCGTTTTTACATTCTAGTAAACGAAGTATACAAAGAGAAAGAATTATAATCTTTGATCGTAAATTTCAACACGAGATTTTGACGAATCTCCAGTTTTTAGACCTCCCCGAGTCCGAAAACACAATTTTGGAATTATGTTTGTGAACACAATAACTCAACAACGGTTAGAGCTAGAAAGAAGGAATCTGGTATATGGACTTAATACAAAATTAGTATATTTCAATCAATTTTTGGATAAAGTCCGTCCACGGAAAATTTGTCTGTTAGGGTTCATATAAACACGATAATTCCAGAACTTAAATAGCTAGATAGATAAAATTTGGTACACAGTTTTAAAAATTAGGAATGTAGGTCCGTATTAAATTTTGGACGAAATCCCTCGACGCGTTAACTGTCTGTTGGTTTCTGTAATCGCATGCTTGTGAACACGATAATTCCTAAACGCAACGACTTAGATAAATGAAATTTCGTACGTGGTCTTTTAACCCTAATTGTCCAATTTTCGTTTCATTCGGGTAAAAAAAACTTTAATGCTCCTGAAACTCAATATGCCATTACATTTCGAAAAAAAAGTTAATTATAAATAAAGAATTAAAGGAGCCGTTCAAATATTACGTAAGCATTTTTTTGGTATTTTTTGACCCCCTCTCTCCCTTGTCAGCAAAAATAAGCAAATCGCAAACCCCCCTCTTATAATTACGTAATCAAACTGCACCCCCCGTTCTTTTTTTTACAAAACGTATTACAATAATAATCTAATTTTAAAAATTTTAGGACTTAATTCAAATAAAGCCAGCGGGAGTGACCTCCCCTAAACTTTCTCGTATACTTCTCAAACATTTGTCATTTCCCTTCCCCCTGAGTGGATAAAAAATTCGAACCTACTGTAACCCAGAATTCAATGACTATCAGAAGATTTTTCATTGTAGATTATAGTGATAGTAAAATATTTAGGTGAAAAATCATATTGAAAGAGATGCGTATGTATTAAAAGTTAGCAATTTTAATTTTCTATCAAACTGTAGCCAATGCACAAGCTCCGTGTGCAGAGGAGAAAACAGGAGAAGACCTCGTTCGTTAGCTTGCGCATGCTCAGAGATTGCTTCCAGTATACAAGTAAAACAGGGGAAAAGTGATGTAATCCTTCCGCGTGCACAAAGATTGCTACCAGTACGCATGCGTATGGAGAATCGGATTAGAAAAATTAATTATGCAATTTGAACGCCTTTTTCGTTACCGATTCAAACGAAATTTGGGCACAGACCTATAATTAATATTAGCAAACGTCATACCAATTTTTATTTATCTAAGCCAAAGGGTTTAGGAGATGTAATTTTTACAAGTACGCGATTATACAGACCGACAGACAGTCAACCCTTTGACGGATTTGGCCCAACATTTTATACGGACCTACATTCAAGATGATAAAACTGTATACCAAATTTTATTCATCTAGCTATTCAAGTGTTTTAGTTATAGTGTTCACATGACCGCGGACAGACAAACTTCCCGTGGGCGGATTTTGTCCAAAATTTGATAGAAACCTAAAAATTATGTTTAAAGACCACATACTAAATTTCATCCCTCTAATAATTTTCGAGTTATCGTGTTCACAGACACACAGACAGACATAATTCCAAAATTGTGTTTTTCGGACTCAGGGAGGTCTAAAACATGGAGATTCGTCAAAATCTCGAGTTCGAATTTTTTGACGATTACAATTTTCTCTATGTATATTCGTATACGAGAAAGTAAAAACTCTAACTCGGCTTAAAATGAAAAAAATAAGTGAGTTTAATTTCCTTACAATTTCAAGTTTAAGCTTACAAAAATCAATTTTCTTTTGCCAAATTTATCTTTTTTTTCAAATTTAATTTTTTTAATTTAAATTATTTGTGCAAGTTACAAGAGATTTTCGGAAATAAAGTGATTTTAATGTCTTACGTAAGCATCACACATACTCCCCTTCCCCCCTTGTCAGCAAAAATAAGCAAATCACATATCCCCTTCGGTGCTTACGTAATATTTGAACGTCCCCAAATTTAATTTTGAAAAATTTGCGACTGGATGCTCTAGTACCTGGACAATAGTATCACAGTTTCAAATTTCAGGTGAATTAAATTTCCGTTTATTATAATAGAAGATAAACTCTTACGTACTAAATAAAGGTATATGAATAAGCTATTTCTTCCAATATTTAGCGCATTAGTTTTCAAAATGTAACCTTTAGTTTGAGAATTATTAACTCGTTCTGTTAAAAAGCATATGTAACGAGTTTCAGTACAAAAGGCTTGTAGCATATTATTTTATTTAAAACATTATTCAGGGTTAAGAAGGTTATTTATTATCCTTCATATATATTGATTATTGTTGGCTATTTTGGAATATAGATTATTATGTGACTATCTATATAATAAGTGTTTATGTGCATACAAAGCGGATTAATCCAGTTAAGCGCTGTTTTATATTTGTGATCGGCTCTAAATTTTCGACCTTTTACCGAATACTAAATCAAGAAACAAAATGAAAAGTTTTATAGTGCCAACAGAGATTAGTAATATATATATATATAAATGACATTGTTGTTGATCCTTAAAATTAGGAAAATTATTTTTACATTCGTAGACTAATATACTGACGTGTAGACTGAAAATAAATTGAAGTCACGAATATAAAAAAGACAACGAATAATATGAAGTACAGCCAATATCTAAAATACAACTATTAATAAACAACAAATAAATTGAAGTCACAGACATCTAAAGAATATCAACTTTCATGCAACTTCAATGATGTTCATATTTTTAGAAACTCACAACATGAAAAATAAGTAATATAGCCTTTATTTTTTTGGCCCAACGGTCTGGCATTTGTCTGGTCTAACGGCATTTATTTTTGTCATCTGGTGTTATGGACACGGGGAATATGCAGAATGAGGGCATCTTGAAGACATGAAGTGTAATTCAGTCACGCCACAGATGGGATCTTCCGAAAGCAGTAAACCCAGAGCCAGAGAAATACCCCAGAATTCCTTTGGCACTATAGTTTGAATAGGTTCCAAGCTGAATAGAACAGATTCTTGCGGTTATTCCCTCCACGGGCGGTTGCTGATTGTTCCTAGTTCAGAGGGGGGAAGAGACTCGATCTGCAGCGCTTTCGGAACATTTTCTGTTGGGAGGAAAACACACTTTTAAAACAGATAAAGGTTCTTCAATCGCTCGCTTTTCGAATCGCTTTACAAAGAAGACCGAACCACTCAGAGGGTTAAATAAACGCTCAATAGATGTTTCTTTTCTACCATTAATTGTTGTAATGCCAAAAAATAATATTTTTTTGTTCTGCAACCGGATTTCGCAAATGTGAAAAAAGCATGGTAAATTCAATGATTTTTGCTAATTTTGAAATAAATTAATAAAATATAACCATTAAAGAATTTAATAATAAAATCATTAATATTCTTACAACTATAAAACTGTTAATAATATTTAATGATATTATTGAACTAAAATTTTCTACAACACAATGCCATTAAAGTTGTTTTAGCGAAATATTCCATTTGAGTTGAAGATCTGGGATTCTCCTTACTAGTAACCTTCAAAGGAATAGGAATATTATAATATGCCTCCGTCTCAAAGAGCGTGTTAAATTAGTTGCTACGTGTTCGGTACAAAAACGTGTACGTACTTACGTGTTCTTTTGAAACGAGGTCTGGTCATCATATTCTCCCTTAAGAAAAAGGAAAAAAATGCATAAATATGTTTTGTTCTTTTTTCGAACTGAAAGCGTGTTTTTTCTTTAAACTTCTGAATTAGGCGTTTCAATGCATTATATAAATGAGGATCTCTTTGTAATTGCTAATTAGCTCACGAAGAGTGTCGCTGTGTTCGGCTCATACAACTTCACAAATAGGGCGCAATGTGAAATCTCGATATGCAAGTTGACAAATGGTAATATGTACACTGGACATCCATTGGAGTTTCGAATTATTGCTATAGCCCAAATTAATGGCACCTGGTGTTTCTGATCAAAACGGGAAAATGAGGCTAAAATGCTTTCAAAAAAGTGAAAAGAAGGGTCAAATGTGAATTGATATCTTCAAATTTTCATTAATTTATTCACAGAAAAAAAGGCTTTTCTTCATAAAACCGAATATCACTTAATTCATATATATACAAACACACCATTATTGAAAAATAACGAAGTGAAAAATATTTTATACAGCGAAATAAAGCAGCCGTACAAGGTATACTCGTTTCCGAAACTTAAGGCTGAAAAAAAGTGCGATTACACTGCCTAAATCATTTCTTTGTGATTTGTCGGAAAAAGAAGGACCAATCCAGAAATCAGAATTTCATCAGAAAGGCGTACAATTTAAAAGTTTTCTGAAATGGAGAAAGAGTTAATTCCTCTATATGTTTACCTTTCTGGATATATTATTTAAAAACTTATTTCCAATAGAGAGATTGTACAAAATTACTATCACTGGAGGAGAGAATTAATTTTTTGATATAACAATCCTTGTTTCAAAAGAAATTATGATGGGGTAGCTGATATATCTGGATGAAGTGACTGTTAAAATATCTGTAGAAAGTTTTAGAATTTTGGAAATTATTTTAAAATATAATTAAGACTCTCGCCTATTAGAAAATATACAAACAGCGTTAAAAAATATTTCACAAGATTACAGATATTACACGCAGATGTGACTCATACCAAAGAATAAAAATCACGGAATTTTTTATCAGTTATCACAGTTTTGAAACTATTCTCTCGAATGAATTTTTCATGTTAAATCAAAACGTTTCAAATTGATTCTCAAATAGATACAACCTGATCACTCCAATAGTGCCCTAAAATCAAGTTTCTAAATTGTAAGAGATAGGCATATATATTTGAATTGGAAAAATGATTTAAATGACGTGCTCAGTAAATTTGTGAAAAAATACGAATTCTGTTTTAGACAAACATAGACCAATTTAATGGCTGCCTCGAGGAAGTTATACCAATCAGAGGGACGTTCTTGATCGAGACTGATTGACTTAAGGTATACAAACACGTTCGGGGCACTTCTTTTTAAATTGTTAAATAGAAACACCAAAATATGTTTTTTAGTTTCGAATTTAATAAAGATTAATATTAGAGTATGATTTTTGAATATAATTTATTATAAAGTTAAAAAATCTTGAATTTCTGCTGCTTTTTAGAGGAAATTCCCTAAAACTTCAAACATGCTAGAGGTCAACCTTTTGGAATAATTCAAATAAAACTAATACTAAAATAAACTACATACTATGTACTAGTGCTTGTAGTAGAATCTTAACATTCTTTAGATAAATAAAAATTTTAGAGCTAATCGAACAATCATTACAAGATTTTCAGCAAATTTTTTATGTTATTTTTCAAATAAAAGACCATAATTAAAAAAATATTGTTACCATATTCATTATTCTAGTGCATTCACTAGAGACACATTTGAAGAAAGTGTTCACAAAATTTCAGAACAATCGAATGATAATATCATGAGTTATCATGTTTGAAGTGTGAAAATTATACATAAAATCTAGTTCTGAGAAAAATCAAATTTTATTTTTGACAGGTTTCTGTCCCTTTTAATAAAAACTTCCGGTTAATTAAACGTCCACTTCCGGTTTTCGGTTTGTTATAAAACAATTAATATCTCATCTTCTAAATAACGTACCGACAAAAGTAAATATGCTTTAGAAAGGTAAATGAATGAACTATCCAAAACATCAAAAATTTTAAAAAATGGGAATTTTGGCCGAAAATTGACTTTTCAACGTGTTCGGATACCTTAAAAGAATGAAATTCAAAACTTCATAACTCAGTCAGTTTATGTAACAGAAATATGGGATTTTTTGTTTGTTTGAAAGGTTAGTGTGCCAACTACATTTTACTAAATGCTACCAATAAGTCCGATTGACTGTATAAAAATTTAATCTTCTTAATTTTTCCAGCAGTACAGAAAATATAATTTTGTATGTCAATTTTCCAGTTGGAAGTACAGTGGGGTGCCAGTATAATGTTGACACTTTTGCATATTTTTTCAAATATCTCCCGAAACTCAGCATGGATTTTCATAGAATTTCGAAAATGTAAAGATTACGCTTGAACTAACATTTTACATTAGATTCGGTCACGAGAGTGTTTAGAGGACTGACAAGAAATTGATGTCGACGAAAAATGTCTGGCCTCATCCCGTTCCACAGAGAGCGGATAATGATTTAAAAAATGCATAAATGGGTTTGGTTAATATGCAAATTTCTTACATGCATATTCGTAAATATAGCCAGTACATTCTGGATGATATAGAGGTCTCTTTAAAAATCCAAAATTTTTCCGCATATTTTTGCTTATAACTTGCAGAGTTTCAAAGCAAATAGTTTGAAACTTACAGAAAACGTGACTAACTTTTAAAGAAGAACCGTATAAAAATTTGAAACACATACTTTCAATATTAAAGGAAATACCAGAATTATTATTAAATGATTTTTTGCTGCTCTTGTGCAAAATGTAGTTTTTTTTTTTCATAACTTAAGATCCAAATGTATAGGGCAACTTATATGAAAATTCCAGTTCAATATCATAGAAACATATCGACATTGCGAAAGCTGAATTCTTTTGTTTTTAAGCAGAAAAAATTATGAAGTTTCTTGCAGAAATTAATATTATTTTAAAACAACAGTAATATTGAATTTAATGAAGTTTTGAATATCCTTAGTACTCTTGTACACATATAAATTAATACGAAATTTAAATTTTATTCGAAGATAAATATTCGGAAATTCAAGATTTAAAAATTTCAGTGTGTGTAACATAGAAATTCAAACTCAGCAGTGGAAATGCGATGCAGGAAGCATAGACTGAACTTTAGTGGAATTCAAATATTGCAGGTGTGCATTTTCGCTCCCGAAAGTAAATTTGTGTCAAATTTAGTAGCTCTAGGTGCAAAAATCTGTCCTCTAGAGCCCAAAACACACAAAACATATATGAAAAATATAATTTTGTAATTATATCTGTCTTTCTTGATGTGACCCCCGTTTCTCAAAAACACATTGAGCTAGACGGGTGAAATCTGAATTATAGTTGTAGATTTCTCAAAAATTTTGGTTGAAATCGTTCCAGTGGAAATCTCAGCCGGAGTGCGTGCCGACCGCGGTGGCCTGATGGGAAGGTCTCGCCTTCGGGACCGATATATCCAGGTTTCAAAAAACGATTCCACCGAAGAACCGTCGTGTATGTGTGTCTGGGGCACGTTAATTCTGACATCGAAGATGAAATGATCTCCCGTTGGAAATGAGATGACAGTTTACTGCTCACTTTCAAAACGAGATGTAACTATAATTCAACTAAGCTAAACTATTAAAGTGCATTTGAGCACAGTAACTAAAAAATGCATATATATGAATTGATGGCATTTCGCTTAGTCTTATCAATCAACACACATGTCAAATGTCTAAAGTGAATTAAATTTCAAAAAAACATGATAGTTAAATTGTTCTGTTTACGTTACCAACTAGTAAGACTATTCTCTCCATTGAGTTTCTCGTATACTTCCAGACCACATTTTGTACTATCGTATAGTATAAAAAACAATCTCATTGGATTCTGAAAGAAACAATTCAATAGCATCTCAAAGAACAATTTAAAAGGGTTGTTTTTCGAAAAATTGCTTGCCATTTTAAATAAGTTAAAAAAAATCCAAGTAATAATTAAATACTAAAAAATCTGTAGTTAACTCTGCATGTAACCTCTTCATTTGTACTTTTTTGTTCATTTATATATATAACTTCACACAGCAAAATAAAACTCAAAAGTATGCTATGAAAAGTGACATGTTGCCGCCGCGAAGAAGCACAACCCAGCACACAGCGCAGGAAAAACTTTATATCGACATTTCTCAAGCTTATACTTCTTTAAACCCTAACGTCCAAATAATATTCACATGCATCATCGTAAAGAAAGTAATAAATCCACACATAAGACGCATGTAATAGATTTAAAGCACACAAAGTTAATAAAAGGTGCATTTGCTTGTTAGCGATGTCTAATGGAAACTTACCCCGCATTACTTAATTAATCAGTTAATTGCAGAAAGTACAGCCTTGATGCTGTTGCGGACACACGGGTCGGCTACGGCGAATTCGGCGCAGAGCTGAAAACGTGTCGTTGGTGTTCACACGGAGTGTTTAGCGAATCATCGCTACCAGGTGGCGCTGCATATTCGGCATTTCGGCGGTAAACCGAACACATCATTGAGAGGTTAAAAATAGAAATATTCTTATTTGAAGAGGAGGATCTTACATTGTTTTTGTTAAACAAACAATTACTGAAGAAAAAGCGGGATAGGAGATTTTGGACATCCAACTTTAATTTAGTTACTCAACTCATTAAATTTCGAAAGTTTAAAGTTTCTAAAGCTGTTTAAACTGCATCAAATAGCCTAAATAGCCCATGAAAATATCTCAGCTTTGTTTACTCATCTTCTCTACTAACATTCTACTGATATGCATGATAAACCTTTTATGTTGCACAATATAAACACACTTTTCATTCCACAAATACAATGGAAAATAAATTATAAACACTCAAGTTCAACAATGAAAATTATTGCTACGGAACTTTATAACATGCATCAAATAGCCTAAACACATGAATAACTCATAATTCAGATTTTTTAAACACTTGTTCCACTAAAATTCTACTGATATACATGATAAGCATTTTAGGTAGAAAAATAACATAATAGAAAATAAATGACAAACATTCAGTAAAAAGCCATGCATACTGATATGTATTTATTAAGTGAACTTGAGAATGTGCCAATTCGCAGACAATTCAAAAGTTATATATGAAATATTGTTCAACTGATCCAAAACGATAATAATTTTTAACAATTTGTGACCTGTATTTTTGCAAGCTATGCATGAAAATATATGCTGAAATCATAAAATTAAAGAAAAAGAATTGATCAACAACAAAATTCACATTCAATAGATTGTTTTAACTCTTAATATATAGAGAAAAAAATTATGTAATAATATTTCAAAGTTTATCCAGAAAACATGTAAAAATGCAGCTTGATTTTAAATTTACATCCTACACAGATACACACACACATTCGCTTTAATTACAAATAAAAGCTTTAAAGATTAATAATAATAGTGCATACGGAATATAATTAACTGTAAAAGTAAAAAAGTGTTTTTAATCGTCTAAAAACTTATAAGTTTTCATTGACCTGCAAACACAGATTCGGCTTCAGATGCTGACATCTACCAAGGTCGAATGCCGCTTGCTAGAAATATCATGTCTGAACACTGTAAATTGTTTCTATTGAACCATGCAACGATTTTCCGCCAAACCCAGAGTATTCCCATTGGCAGAGGAGGGAACGCGCGCGGCGATAAACGGTTTTAAAAGTTTGTCGCGCTAATGTGAACAGCGCTATTGAAGAACACGGGGTCATGTGTCACCTAACAGCGGCAGCTTCGCCATAACCGAGGCGTCTGTCCATGCCCATAAATTGGTCTTTCTGCATTTGGGGTTACCAGCCGGAATATAAAAATTCAGACTTTAAATAAAAGAGAACGTTGATGAACAGCCAACGTTGATTTCGAAAAATAAAATTATTAATAGTAATTTCCTGCTTTAAAATGGTGGTAGAACTTTTTTAACATGTCTATATTCATGTGTAAATAGCACCAGAAGTTGGACTCCGAAGTTAGGTATGCCAATATGATTTCTGCCTTTTGAAATGGAGATACAACTTCGTTGTTCACGATGCACAATGACCCTCTTCATAAGAACAAATTAGTTTAAATGCGTGTTTCCACAATTGGATGAAAGAAGATTTACATTAATGAAAAGTTTTTACAATTTAGTTTCACTAATATATAAAATAATGAAGTTTCGTTTGTTTCATACAATACATGCAGACTTTTGAATTGCTCAACATATGTACGAATTTTCTGATGTGTTTATTTAAATTAAAAACCTGGACATCCGCCTTGAAGATTCCATTGATGTAGCATTACACTGGATATAAATAGTTAAAGCATTTTAATGTAAATGAACAAGAAATAAACTCGTTATTGTTAGTCATGCGCTTTATTCCTGAATAATATAAGCTAGGATTAAAAAATTCTTTAAAAGATATTAATCCTTCTTGGACTATTACTGTCAAAATATGTATTGTTAAGCGTTATAATATTCTTAATGCTGTAACTCTTTTTTCAATAATGTTAAAATTAGATTAATATTCTAAGTTTATAGAAATATCTCTGTATATTATAAATTATATCTGTTATAATAATTTCAAAACTATATTGTAGATATTAGGATAAAGTTTTCTAGCATTTCTATATTAGTTTGATTTTGCGGAGTTAATTTGTAAGGTAACATTTTACAGTATGAAAATCGTTGTTTTCTGTGCCTATAGTTAACGAAGTAGCTTTGAAATGTGTATTAAGAATATATAACCTTCATAAAGGTTTCTAAGTTAAAAATGTCCTGTTGTGAAAGGCAATTAAATGAAATAAATAATTAAGAATGTCCGCAGTCTGATTGATATTACAGTAATTTATTATTACAAACTGATTTTACATTTTTGAAATATAAATCTGTATCTTCATGTTTTCAAGATGTGTTCTATTTTTTCGTCTTGATTGTTTATATGCTCTATCTTTATGTAATATGTTTTCACAAATTTTATTTCGAATTTATGGAGAATCTTCTCATTTTCATTAATATTAACTTATAATGCAGAGATTTTCCAGAGAATAGTTAAACTTTTTATATTGGTTTGTATAAATAAAATTAAGAAAGTTTATCTAATAACCATATTAGGTAATATTTTACTTAGAATACCAAATCATATTTATCTATTTTAATTAACGCAACTGGACACAAGAAAGTTAATCTAACTGTAGATTATTAAGGAAGGTAATTTTATTGTTAATTATTTTTTTTAGTAATTGATTAGAAATCGTCTGGGGTGAATATCCCATTTAAAATTTTAATGCATGACAATTGATCAGCGTTTTTAATTTAAAAAATGATGTTATATAAATGAATTGTAGTAGAATCTTGTTCCTCTTTTCAAGTACTGTGTCAATATTGGCTGCAGTTTTTACTGGACAACAAGAAAGTAACAAGAATGAAATAGTTGTCATTTCTAGAATTAACCCTCTCGTACCGAGCGGGGCAGTCCCGGCGGTCTAAAAATTTGAACTTAACCCGAACGTAAAAATTATGTGTCATTTAGATTGAGCTTTCTTTTCAATTTCTTAAATATGAATCTAAACTAAGCTGTAAAATTCTATCGAAACAATGAAAGAAAATGGATTCAATGTGCAAATGGATCAATTTAAGAAAGTTTTGAAAGCCGTTTAGGTAGAAGGAGAAGTGATTCGTTTCTTGACGCTCAGCTTGCTTGCATTAACCCTTTGAACGGCTCAAATATTTCAGCTGAATGCTTTGAAAACGGACCCTCTGTAGCTAGATGGTGCACGCAAATTGCTCCAAGATTTACTCACGGACCGCGTGAAAAACGGCAGAGCAAGTTCTCCTTCCCCCTCTGCCTATTGTTCCGTATAACAGCAGGGTATCATCTTCCCCACTGCCCCGTGGCATATCAAGAGGGGTAGGACCATTCAAACTCATAAATCAGTCTACTGATAGTATTTGTTGTCTTGTGGCTTTTCAACTAAGAACTTACTCGTCGATTTGAAAACGATTCCGTTTCAGTCTGAAGCTTTTAGCGAGTGTAGAATTTTTCATATTCTTATTTTTAATAAATATAGAGAAAATTTTAGAGAAATATCACTCATCTAAATGCATTTCGAAAACAATAATTCTTTCTGCTTTCAATCAAAGAATTTTACTTCAGTTTCTTTTCATTTTTTTTAATATTAGGTTTTCACTAACATATTTTGCATATGCTTCTGATTAATATATATTATAATTTTATTACTTAATAATACGATAAAAATACAAATTCTGCATTCAGTTAGAGAATGTAAAATGAATTTGTTGTCCCTAATAATTAAATAAAAAGTTAGTATAATTTTCTTCTTCAAGAAGATTCGTGTTTTTCATTTCATTTTTAAGCTTTTAAGATATTGAGAAAATAGTCTTTTGTCAATGGTAGATAAAACACCATATATTGCGTTTGAAAAAAAATTCTTTCGAAATAATCAAGGAAGATGCGAGATAATAAGATTTTTAAACTAAATTTAACACTAAAATAAGAAAATATGCTAAAAATTCCGCGTAATTAATATTTTCTCTTTTAACATTTAAATATTTCCAATATCAGTTTCTTGTTTTATTTAAAGACTTGATGCGAATTTCAGTAAAACTAGTTGATGCACCTAGCGGAACATATTATATCCCTATTTTTTCTTTTGTTTTCTACCAATATTTTTTCCGAGAAAAATATATCAGTTAAAAGTTAAATAATAAACACCTGAGACATTCAAAAAAGTGAAAAAATAAGTTTAGGTGACTATTTTAAATATTTTCATAAAAATTACTAATAAGTAATGAAAAATCATAGCAATTTACCTATACTTCATTTAAATGCTCATCACAGGCCCAATTATAGCATTTTTGACAATATTTTTTATTGGTTTCGTACCTGCTTCTCTCATAATCTTTCTTGTTATTTTTTTGGTCCTGTGCCGTTGATTCTAAAAATAAAGTCCTCTTTTTTTATTTCCACTGGAAGGTGGGCATTGTGCGGCACTGCATATAATCTGTATTATAATAAGTATCCAACGGAGATTTTCGATGGCATAAATTCTTTTTATATCCTTAGCCATATTTTTGCATTTAAAAATTACAAGGGATTAATTAAAGAGGTGTTTTGAATATTGTAAAAGTATAAAACATAATCCGATGACAGGTATTTCTTGAGACATCATTTTTCCAGCATAACGAATTTAGAACATCGACTTCTGTTTGTCATATCATAAAATCTAACAATTTCCCCTTTTTTGTTTGCCTGTCACTTTGTATAGGAAATGAAAAATGCATTGTAAATAATTATGAAATACATTTAGCGTCAGATTGAAAACCAAATCTCCAAGTCTTAATTTCTCGCTTCTTATTTAGTAAAAGTTCTTTGAGTAATCTCCGTTTATTTAAAGGAATTACATGGTCACAAATTATTTTAAATCTCTGTTAAAAGTTTTTTAGAAAGTTTGACACTAGAAAACCAGTTATCCGATTTTAACCCTCACAGGGGGTGTGGTTTCGACCAAGGCTCTCTTAGAAAAGATGAGGAAAATGCACTAGGTAAAAATAATTTGGCGCCCCGTCAGAACCATAACACAGAATTTTAAAGCCTATATTCCAACGAAAATGTCTACCTAATAGAGTAACTGCGGAACAAAAAAAAAGAAGTCACCTGTTCTCCGATTATCGCTTTTCAATTTTATTGATCTTTGTCTTTTAGAAACAAGATTTTGCAAGAGGGCTTCTGTAATGCGTGTTACTACTATTACAAGCATAGTTTATAATCTGTGCACTGATTGACTGTGTATGAAAATTTTTTGAAATGATATAAATGTTTAAGAAACATTACAAAATATATGGCTCTAGTTACAAGCGCTAACCATAGTTTTACTTTTAATATATTTAAAATTATAATTTTTTTCACTCAAAATTAAAATAAATCAGTATAGTAAATTTTTAGGCTCCTTTGGATCAATGGCGCCCCTGAGCTACAGTCCATTGGATAAGATGGCTCAGGTTTCTGCAGGAAACCACCTGTTTAAGAATTTGTAACTTAAGCAAATTGCCACTTTATGGTAATTTATTTGATGAAAATACTCTTTCCGACATTCAATAAGGCCAACTTAAGGCAACAATAGTCCTAGTCCTCTTTTCCATGGTTTTATAGAGGAATAAAAAAGTTTTTCCCAAAGGAAAAAAATCAATTTTTTAAAAATCAATTTCTCGAAAATGGGATTAGTTACCAGGTCAAAACTTTAATTTTTTTTTCTGTATGCTCTTTTATTTGCAAAATTAACGAAACCGAAAAAATCAGAACAAAGTTCTGAAGCTTATTGCAAATTATTGAGGGGGTTTCGACGAGAACCATGCCCGCGTAGAGCCAAGATTTCCGCACATTGATTGTTTCGCCAATATAATGCAATATGTTTGTTATACAACTGCTGAGATCATCAATTTGGAGAGCAAGTTGAAAGAATTTAGAGATAAGCACAGATATTCGCACGCTATCAATGACAATTTTCAGTATCTCGTTTGTAGTTTTTGACAAAGGAACGAATAAATACTCTTTTATGAAAGAAAGCTGATTACAACTAATTGTAGTAAGTTGCCGTTCGACCGTCGAGGAAAAACCGTGAGCAAATCAATCAAAGTAGTACGCTGACAGCTTTATTACCTTGAATAGCGGGGTGTGTGATGATGGGGTGAAGACCTCGCACAATGGAAGGGTCCATTTCAATGTACCATCCTCTCTAAAACCTTCGGTTTTAAAGGGGCTGGGAGGAAAAAGTTCCCTCGGAATTAGAGTTTTAAATAACCACAATGACTTTTGTTTATGTTAAGATACTAGATGATATACCCAGCGTTGCTCGGGATTAAAATGCTTTCAAGTCTAATATTTTATAATGAAAAATACTTTTGTATTATAAAATACTGTAATGTACAAAATTCTTTTATCGTTTTAAACGTGTTTTAATTAAAATGCGAATGGGCGAGTTTTCTGCTTTGTTTGTTTACATTTAATTGCCTGTACTACGCAATTCCGGTGTAATGCTAAGTCAGTGGAATATTCAAAGTGGAAGTCGAACATACCAGCAGATAAAGTCAAGGTTTTTAATGTAAGTAAAGAAACCAGAAAACTCGTCCATATCAATTAGACCAGACGATTTTTAAAAATTGCGATAGCTAATTTTCTCCATAAGGCATTAATATTTGTTATAAAAGTACTTCATTTTTTCACAAATGGTAAGGGATAATAAAGGTTTTAATAGACGTTTCGGGACAAAAATTTAAATAGAAAATTTTTCATAATTAAAATGAATGAAAATAAACTAAATCGATAGTTGTTCCTGATAAAGTTTTTTAATCAACTCTGTGAATTGTCTTCTTTAAAACTTTTCTTTTAGTGTTCTTTCAGAATTCAGTTTATAAGTTCTGGGAACAGTTCTTCGTATGTATTCTTGTTATTTAACAATAAAAAAATATTATTGAAAATTGTGTGTAATTATTAATCTTGACAAATTTATTAAAAAGTGAAAAAATAAATGAAACAGAAATGAAATTTGTGTCACTGAAAAGCTAATTTTCTTAACTTTAAAATTGAGTAAAAATATTTTTTGTGTGTTCATATTTTGGAAAGATATTTACAGAAAACGACAAAAATTCGCTTAATTTTTAATTTTTTGTGCGTAAAAAATAAAGGTTAAGTATTTCGAAGTAACACCGTTGCCTAGAAACGAAATTTTTATAAATTTGCTTACTTAAAAATGGCCTGCATCTATTCAATTATTTTTTAATTAACTTTTGAAAAATTAATAAAATTTCAAGGAAAACTGCCACAGAAACAAAGTTGGTATCACTGAGAGGTAGAAATTTTGAACTTTAAAATGGAATAAAATATATCTCATGGGGATAAATTGCTCAGAAGTTAATGCGGGAAAATGGCAAAATTTCGGTCAGTTATTAATTATTCGCATGTTTAAGTAACTTTTGCTCTTTGAAAACTTGACAGTAATCTTCCTCCTGTCTTAAATAATAAGTTGTCAAAGTTTGTCAAGTGGTTTAGAAGGAGATATGGAACATAAATACATTGACTTTTATTTATATTAATATTTGCCGCGCTTTTATTAATTAGAAAAAAAAGAAAAGTTAAAAAAACTTGCAAATAGAAAGAAAATTAATCTTAAGTTTTTATCGCACTTTAACAAAAGCACTTTTAAAAGTTTATATGCACTTTTTTCTTATTTCATCAAGCAAGTTTAGAAAATTCAAACCCTGTCATGTGAACCAGTAACAAATAATTGTTAATGATCGCTGTAAACCTGAGAGAGTTTCCTCTTTTCAGAAAAATTTACACCAGTTTTAACAATTCCATTAGTTTTTTGCTCGATATTAAAATTGCAGTGAAACATCCAAATATTTAAATCAATGATAAAGTTTACTGTTCATCATCACAAAGCTATCCTGATAACTTTGGCTTCAGGAATAACGTTATTCCTCTCCCTCAAAAGTTTATCCCCCCAAAAGGGACCACCCAAATTCTAATTGCCAGTGAAAACCACAAAACGACCTTCACAAGCAGCTGACTCGCTTCGCTTATTATGAGCGAGGGGAAAAGCACTAGCGATTTCCTACGTCGGTGCCAGTTTTCGCGTAATAAACAGACAACAACTTTCTACGTCGGAGACGGTTTTAGAGCAATTATCGAAGAGCGAATTTCTGCGACGGAGCCGGTTTTAGATTAGTCATCAGAGAGCGACTTTCTACGTTCCAGCCGGTTGAAGGGTTAATGTGATGATCAGAGAATTCATGTGGAACGGAAACGTATTTTATTAATAAATCTTAATAATTTGTCTTCAGTATTCTCTCTATATATTACGAACTTCTTAGGTTCCATTTTTTGCACTTTTCTAATTTTCTTCGTTATGGTGACTGATTAATTTGTCTTCTAAAAACCTACAATACTAAGAAAAAAACTTTGCATGGCAGATAAATTTTATTCTGTGCTCTTTAAATATAAAACTTCAGAAGCAAAAATCTTCATCTCAACAATAACTAAATTTTTCCAGTAACTGTGCTCGGACGCACAGTATCCTCGCAGTAGAGAGGGAACCTATCCTCTTGCATTCCCCTAATGTTTTATGATCGTTAGTGACCAGAGTAAAGAGTCAACTTGTTTTCAGTAATCAAGAAGAGGTTTGAAGTATGTTCTCGAGAACTATGAATTGCACTGCGCTTTTATTTGTGTGTATGAGGGAAACCCTCTTCTACTGCGGTGGTTGGTTCGGTTTGCACAGTCCCAGTAACGTTATTAAATTTGTCATATCCCTGACGGTTATTTCCCTATAGTCCACTCCTAAGTTAATCCGTTCTCCGATAATCGAGAGTCTACTATATAATAAAAATCCGAGTTGTCGTCGAGAACAGTCAGGTGTACAAAATTTCATTATTCTAATGCATCAAAGAGTAAGAAAAAAAATTATTCAAGAATAAAACAATAAGTGTATTACAACACTGAGTAAACTCCTTTCGTTTAGTGCATTGTTTTCTACATCTTTGTCTGAAAACGTTGCTGTGAATGTGATTTATCGGTTATTAACACAAAATAACCGATTAATCACTTTTACCGCAACACATATATATTTTACAGAATATATATGTGATTCCGTTTTTTCTACGATTGTATGTTTTTTATATATGAATTCCACTAAATTCGAATTATGTTACCTGCATCGAATTTGCAATGGTCAGAATGAATTTCTGTGTTGCATCGAAAAGATGTGCATTCCTTCGTTTAAAAAGAGGAAGAAATGTTCTTCGTAAACCTCACTGCTGCGCCAAATGATTGACAAGAATGAAATACAGTAGGAAACGTCTGTCGTTGTTAAAGAAGTAAGAATGGGGGAAAAAGATTTGGATATTGCTTGAATCTTTAAGTATTAAGATTTGCTTGAAAATTTACCTATTATATGTTTCGATTCCTTTCCCTTCCACACCTCGAACAGGAATAAACTTCTCCTGACCTTAACCTCTCAAAATCTGCTTTTGGCATTCAGCGTGCATTTTTACAAGATCCTGTTTCCGGGGGGGGAAGTTATTTTGAAAGAATAAGAATAGAAATAATCGTCATTCCTATGCTTATGGTATCGGAAGAAAAATTGCAATTAAACAATTCTTCATAGAATGAAATCGGTTTCAATTTGACTGCAACATTGAAAACTATTGTTGAAAATTAAACATAAAAAAATATTTGTAATTGTTAAATTTAAGGAACAAATTGGACAACAATTACATTGGTATCAGTGATTTTTTTTAATTTGAAGGTGGTGCTAAAATTTGTCTGTTCAATAATAGTTTCGAACGGTATCGCCAATAAATGGAAACATTTTTCGAAATAATTGCTCCCAGGTGCGCATTTTCTCTTTTTAAAGTATATTTGTGTCAAATTTGTTACTTTTGGGTGCCACCGTCTGACCTGTAATGCTCTGGAGTCAGCAGTGCGTCGTAGTAGAATGAACGAATGTCCTGTAGAGCAACAAAACACACAAAAACATACCTGAAAATCTGTTTTTAATCATACCTGTCCGCCGGTGTCTTTGGCTATGAGCAACATAACTCAAAAGCACACTGAGCTAGATGGACGAAATCTATTTTTTAGATTTTATACAAAAATTGAAAATTTCTCACAAATGTTGGACGAAACCATCCAAAGTGAAACCTCCGTTTAATTGCGTGCTGGCCGCGTCGGCAATCTAGGAAGGTCTCAGCTCAGGGACAGGATGCTTCAAGGTTCTAAACGCGATTCTAATGAAGGACCGTCGTGTATGTGGGACTGGCGCACGTTAATTCTGACATCGAAGTTGAAATGACCTCCCGATGGAGTCCGTCTAAATCTTGGAGATAGGATGCCAGATTACTAATCGTCTTCATCATATGACCATTCATCAGACAAAAATAGCCCTCGCATTTCTTCGAAACGGGAAGTAACTAAAACTTAACTAAGCAAAACTATTAGAGTGCATACAAACACAATAACTCAGAAACTACACTATTCTAATGGATGGAATTTGGCGTATAATCATATAAACACACTTGTCAAATGTTTAAAGTGAATAAAGTTTCATAAAATTGTGAAATTGCGTTACTATCCAGCAAGAATATTTCTCCTTTGACTTTCTTGTATACATACACATAAAATTTTGTACCATTGTATCGTATAAAAAATTCTATCGTAATGAATTCTGAAATGAAAAATTCAGCTACATTGCAAAGAACATTTTTGAGCTAGTATTTTCTAAAAAATATCTTAACTTTTAGAAAAGGTATCAAACCCCAAAATTATAATTGAGGCTAAAACATCTGCAGTTTAATCTGTATTTAACCTCTTCATTAGTATAATTTTTTGTGCATATATATAAACTACACACAACAAAACAAAACTCAGAAATATGTTATAAAATTGGTATATGTAAGATCCCTCCGCGTCCTGATTTAAGATGCATGGTATAATCAAATGGCCACCGCGAAGCCCAACCTAACATACGGGAATGGGCGTCACTTCTCCAAGACCGGTACTCAAAACTCTTCAAACCATCACCTTCCATTTCAACGTGGTGATGTTTTTGTTCTAAGCACATAGCATCCGCCATAAAGAAAGATCTATCTCGAACGATCCTCATTCTATATTTTCTAACTTCACCAGCAAAATCCTTTATTATTCATATAATTACAGAAAAGTCATGTATGAAGGAACAGCCAGAAATTCAGAGAAATCAAAAGAAATTAAAATAAAGGATAAAGATATATTAAAATGAAAAGTTTTAGAATGAGACAATGTTAAAAACTGAGGAAATAAAAAGATTACATTATTAGCTTTTATTCATTATTAACTGGAACTGATTATTCGGACCAGAAATGTGTGGATTAATCGGTTTTAGAAAATAGGCATTTATTTCGTTTAATAATGCGTATGCTCTTATGACGGTATACATTTTCATGTGGAAAAACTAAAAGAAGGAAAATTATTTGTATATAAGTTGCTCTGTCTGGTCACAGAAATTCATTTTAAAGTAAATAATGATATAGTACCTTTCAAAATTTTAAACCATTTAAAGAACTATTTATGCATATTGTAGAATTTTCTTTCTGATTTGCTCTCTCTATTTTTAGATAACAATACGAAAGAATATAGCATGTATTAACTCGTAAAATATTTTGTACAAACATTTCAGCCATATATAATTTTAAATAACTCGCCAAGTTTCTATTTATATATCGGCATTTCTTAAGAGCATATTTCTTTACAAAATAACGCCCAAGCAATATTCAAATGCATTATGGAAAAGAAAATAATAAATCCACACAACAACTTTTCGTTTTTTGATCAGGACGCACCTAATAGATTTAATGCACACGAAGTTATTAAAGTCTGCATTTCGTTGTTGGCGAAGTCGAACAAAGCTCTCACTTAATTCATCAGGAAATTGCCCCAAGTACAGCTTGCTCTTGCTATGAATTTGGTCTTTATGCATTTGCGATTATCTGCCAGGTTATGAAATGGCAGGCTTTCAGATAAAGAAAATGGATTACAATCTACCGTAGCTTGACTGTTTCGAAAATTAAACTATAAATAGATATTTTTCGTTTTAAAATATTGGTAGAAATTTGTGAATATGTCTATGCCACGAGTAATAAGTTCCAGAAGTCGAACTCCGGAGTTGCATAAACCAATATCTTTTCCGCCTATGGAATGGAAACGCAAAGAGTCTGCAATATTGTGTACGATCTTCGGTGTTCCTTCTCATAAGAAGCAATTAGTTTAAGGTATCCGACTACGTTCGGAGGCCTGTTTTTAAATAATGATATTTTAAGCAATATTTTTGTATTTTTATATGACATTTATGTTAAAACTTAATAAATCATAAAAAAAAGTTAAATAAATTAAATATATTTTTAAAAATTTGAAAAAACTTAGATTTTTTTGCACTAAATTTGACCTTTTTTCAAACACCCTCGTTCAAAAAGAAATGATCAGAATGATAAATACTTTAGCATATATAATCCTTCAACTATTGGCTAGGTCCTGAAGCAAAAGTTTTGCAATGTATCTAAAAACATGTAAATTATAAGAGTTTTAGTGTGAAATCATGAATTTTTAAAGAATTTTAGCCTTTTTTCAAACCTTAAAAGATACATAACTTTTTAATGGAGCATTATTTCACTTATATTTTGGTTCATTACCTAGACAATATAATAAATAATATGTATGTCAAATTTGAGACGGATATTTTAAGTTAAATTTTAGTTATCGTGTTTGAAAAATGAAAATTTTGCAAAAAATCACATTTCGAGAAAAATGAGTTTAAAGTTTATGTTTTTAATTTACAATGAGAAGAAAAAAGAATTTTTCTTCAATACTCCCCAGTTTTGTAGGCTAGTCCTTAGTTTTT
>BGPR01003475.1:29961-135938 GCA_013235015.1 Araneus ventricosus
TTAGATGTACCATGAAAATCAGTATCAATCATGTCCTCCTATTTATCTTGTCTAGATTCATATCTCATTATGCCTTTCATAAGTGCATCCGTTTGTGGTTTCTGTATATTGTTTTTTTTCAATGAACAACTTTCTAAAAACATAATTTACAGATAGTGTGCCTGCTGTTATCTTGCTGAAAATAAAAAGAATTAAATCAAATAAATTTTCAAAAAAAGACAATGTGTATAAAAGGCGGAAACATCGTAGAAGATCAAACTTGGGGAATTCACATGGTAAGTATGTGGCAAGCCGCCTTTGCTGCTAAGAACTTCTTCCTCTTGACATTTTGCTAGCCAGAATTAAAAGATTAACCGGAATGCAGAATTTCTACTAACGCAACTTGCAAATGATTTCGAATAAAATTGTGACATTTCAGATTATAAGGATTTAGATCAATTATTCAGTCGTATATATAAAGTTTTTACCACTATTTGAATAGGAATATTTTATATTTATATTTTAAAATTCGAAACACTGAATTACCAATCTTGCCAATATGGAGCTTTATTTATAGCTTGGATTTTCATATCCGGGTTGTTAACACAAATTAGTTCACTCATTTAATATGGATGAAATATCAAAACTTAAGAATTACAAATGCGAAGCGAACGTTTCAATGATTAGTTTAATAAAATTAATGGCCAATTCAAGGACAGCGGTTATTGTAAGCCAGTAATATCAAGGAAATTTACACAAAATAATTATTTCCATACAAACTTAAATTTGAAAGAATCCAATAAAAGTATAATGTTAATCGTTTTAGAGTAAAATTCAGATTTAAAACAAAAAGTCACGTAAAAATTATTTTCAAGACTGGAATATCAGTGAAATTCAAATAAAATTTAAAACTTATTTATTTCCAAATAAATCTAAATTTGAAAAGGTACTGTTTTGAAATTAAAATTTAGATTTAAAAAAATTGATGGAAAAATGATTATAAAGCCATAAATATTAAATAAAATTAAAAATATGTTCATTTGTAAGTAAATTTACATTTAAACTCATATAAAAAATAATTTTTTTTTTGCATTTCTTAGTAAAATTCAGATTCAAAAAATAAAAATAATTGGTAAAAACATTAGTGAAACTGAATTTTTTTTGTGTTGAGAACCACTTGCAGATCCTCTGGGAAGGTCTGGATCTCTTGCGAAAACAGAAGGTGTTCTTCTGGAATGTATTTTATTGTTTCTCCGATAACATGCATTTTGCTAGTCATAATTGTTTTCTTGGTCATCATAGGTTCAGTGGGCAGTCTTAAATTTATTTTTATGCTTCTCAAACGAAATTCATATTCCCTATTCCAATTAATTTCCTTGCAAGTCGCATTCAGGAATTAGAGCTGCTGTGCTTTAAATGGCGAAAATAATTAATTTTCTGTTCGCTTGCCCTTTTTCTCCATAAAAGGCGTCGCTCATACATTTTTTCTTGTAATATGTATACTGGCCATCTGGCGATGGACAGAAAAATTGATTTTAAAAGGCGTCTTCTCTGCAGAAGTCCCCTTATAACATCATAGGAAAATTTGATGCTTTACTACAACATGACTTTGAACGGCAGAATTTCAGGTTTTACACTAAACCTTGCAACTACCTTCATCGAATCAAAAACGCAAAAAATGAATTTCGATCAAAGGTGCAGAAGTCCCCTTTTAAAATCAAACGGTTCTATTGACGACAGCGTATAATGTCTAAGCTTCCATGACATAAACAGCGCGGTGTTGCGTATGATTAAATATCTTGCGAAATTGAAGTTTACATGTTAGAATATGATAAATTGCTTTCATTGATACAGCGCCGCAGATGTCTAGATCTGCACGCTTTATTGATGCGAAAATACTGTGTGACAAAACAATATAACTGTAATATAAAAATTTATATAAAATTTTAATTTACTGTGTTAGCGTCGCACATAACGTCGACTAATTTTAGGATGGCGGCAGCTTCAGATACATTACTGAAAAAGAAGTTGTATTTTTTGTATAATATTAGAAGAGAAACGAAAAATATGTAACATAAGCATGTACGTAATAGCATTTCTGAGCCATACAGAACATTAATATAAATGGAAAACTTTAAATATATTAAATAACTGTAGAAAAACATATTTTAAACCAACGCTCAACAGATGATTGTTTTGCACCATTAATTGTTGTAATGCCAAAAAAGAACATTGTCTGTTGTGCTACCGGATTCCGCAAATGTAAAAAAGATGATAAATTTAACGAGTTCAGTTAATTTTGAAAGAAAATTAATAAAGGATAGCCAATAAAAAATTTAATAATAAAATAATTAATATTCTTGCAACTATAAAACTGCTAATAATATTTAGTGATATTATTAAACTAAAATTTTCTATAAAACAATGCAATTAAAGTACTTTTAGCCAATAATTCCATTTGAGTTTCAGAACTGGGCCCCTCCTTACTTGTAACCTTCAAAGGAATATGAATATTATCGTATGCCTCCGTCTCAAACAGCATGTTAAAGTAGTTGCTACGTGTTCGATACATGTTGAAACGCGGTCTGGTCATCACATTCTCCTTAAGATAAAGAAGAAAAAAATGTATAAAAATGGTTTGCTCTTTTTTCGAACTGAAGGCGTCTTATTTCTTAAAACTTCCTAATTAGGCGTTTCAATGCCTTATATGAACGAGGACCTTTTTATAATCTCTGAAGTACAAGAATAGTGGCTCTGTATTCGGTTGATACAACATCAAAAGCAGGGCGCACTGTGAAATCTTGATACGCAAGTTGACAGAAGGTAATATGTACACTGGACATCCATCGGAGTTTCCAATTATTGCTATTACCCGAATTAATGGCACCAGGACCGTCTGATCAAACGGGAAAATGAGGCAAAAATTCTTTTATAAAGTTAGAAAAAGGGCCAAATGTCAATTGATTTCTTCAAACTACTATTAATTTATTCACAGAAAAAAGCCTTATCCTCATAAAACCGAATGTCACTAAATTCATATATATACAAACAACCTATTAATGAAAGAAATGAAGTGAAAAATGTTTTAAACAGCGAAATGAAGCAGCCGCGCGAAGCATACTCGTTTTAGAAACTTAAGGCTGAAAAAAATGCGATTACACTGCCAAAATAATTTCTTTGTGATTTTTCTGATAAAGAAGGACCAATCCTGAAATCTGAGTTTCATCAGAATTTCAAAGTTTGCTGAAATGGAGGAAGAGTTAATTCCTCTGTATGTTTACCTTTCCGGATATACTATTTAAAAACTTATTTCCAAAAGAGTGATTGTAAAAAATTACTATCAGTGGAGAAGATAATTAATTTTGGATATAACAAGCTTTGTTGCAAAAGAAGTTATGATGGGAGTAGCTGACATATCTGTATGAAGTCTATGTTAAAATATCTGTAGAAAGTTTTAGAATTTTGGAACTTATTTTAAAATATAATTAAGACTCTCGCCTATTAGAAAATATACGAACAGCCTTAAAAATATTTCACGAGATTGCATATTTAAATATTACACGCAGATGTGACTCAAGACAAAGAATAAAAAAAGCACGGACATTTTTTATCAGTTATCACCGTTTTAAAACTATTATCTAGAATGAATTTTTCATGCTAAATCGATTGATTCTCGAATAGATACAACCTATTCACTATAATAGTGCCCTAAAACCAAATTTCTAAATTGTCAGAGATTGGCATATATATTTGAATTGGAAAAATGTATTAAATGACGTGCTCAGTAAATTTGTGAAAAAAATACGAAATCTGTTTCAGACAAACTTAGACCATTTTAATGGCTGCCTCTAGGAAGTTCCACCAATCAGAGGGACGTTCTTGATGGAGACTGTTTGACTCAAAAGAATAAAATTCAAAACTTCATAACTCGGTCAGTTTATATAACATAAATATGGGATTTTTTGTTTGTTTAAATGGTTAGTGTGTCAACTACAATTTATTAAATGCTACCACTAAGTCCGATTGACAGTATAAAAATTTAATGAACCTTATTTTTTCCAGTAGTGTAGAAAATATAATTATTTATGTCAATTTTCCAGTTGGAAGTACAGTAGGTTGCCAATAGAATGTTGACACTTTAGAATTTGCATATTTTTTCGACTATCTCCCGAAACTCTGCGTGGATTTTCTTAGAATTTAGAATATGTAAAGATTACGCTTGAACTGAGATTTTACATTAAAGATTCGTTCGCGAGAGTGTTTAGGGGACCGACAAGAAATTGATGTCTTTGATTACTTCATGTCTTAAATTGATTGAAAAAATCAGGCCTCATCCTGTTCCACAGACAGCGGATAAAGATTTAAAAAATGAATCAATGGGTTTGGTTCATATGCAAATTGCTTACATGCATTTTCGTAAATATAGCCTGTACATTCTAGAAGAAATAAAAGTTTCTTTAAAAAATCCAAAATTTTTCCTCGTGTTTTTGCTTATAACTTCCAGAGTTTCAAATCAAATAGTTTGAAACTTACAGAAAACTTGACTAACTTTAAAAGAAGAACCGTATAAAAATTTGAAACACTTACTTTCAATATTAAAGGAAATACCAGAATTATTATTAAATGATTTTTTGCTGCTCTTGTGCAAAATGTAGCGTATTTTTTCATTATAGATATATATTCAAGATATATAGGGCAAACTATATAAAAATTCCTGTTCAATACTATAGAAAAATATCGGTATTGCAAGAGCTGAATTCTTTTGTTTTTAAAGAGAAACACAATAATGAAGTTTCTTGCAGAAATTAATATTATTTTAAACCTGAATCTTCGAACAATAATATTGATTTTTGTGGAGTTTTGAATATCCTGCGAATTGTCGCTGCCAGGTGGCGCTGTATAATCAGCATTTCGGCGTAAAACCGAACCGATCATTGAGAGACAGACGTGGTTAAAAATTGAAACGTTATTATTGGAAGAGGAGGATCTCGCATTGTTTTTGTTAAACAAAAAATTACAGAAGAAAAGCGGAATAGGAGATTTTGGACATCCAACTTTAATTTAGTTATGAGACTCCTTAAATTTCGAAATGAATAGGTTTTCACTGCCATTTTTCGATAGGATTGACCTCCATTGCAAAAATGAAAATTATTATTATTATAAAACAGTATAACATGCATCAAATAGCCCAAACATCCCATGAAAATATCTCAGCATTGTTCACTCACCCTTTTCTACAAAAATTCTACTTACATGCATGATAAAAAATTTTAATAGCACAATTAAATCACATTTTTCATTCAACACATACAATAGAAAATAAATTATAAACACTTAACTACAACAATGAAAATTATTGCAGCGAAGCATTATGACATGCATCAAGTAACCTAAACACATAAATAACTCATAATTCAAAATTTTTAAACAGATGTTCTAGTAAAATTCTACTGATATACATGAGAAGCATTTTAAGTAACAAAATAACCTAATAGAAAATAAATTACAAACATTCAGTCAAAGGCCATGCATACTGATAAGTATTTATTAAGTGAAAATGAGAATGTGCCAATTCGCAGACTATTCAAAAGTTATGTGTGAAATATTATTCAACTGATCTAAAGCGAAAATAATTTTCAACAAGTTGTGACCTGTATTGTTGCAACCTATGAATGATAATATATGCTGAAATCTTAAACTTAAAGAAAAAGAATTCAGATTCAAAAGATTGTTTTAAATCTTAATATACAGAAAAAAAATTCTGTAATAATATTTCAAAGTTTATGTCGAAAACATGAAAAAATGTAGCTTGATTTTACATTCACATCCTACACAGATACACACACATATTTGCTTTAATTACAAATAGAAGTTTTAAAGATTAATAATATTAGTGCATACAGAATATAATTAACTATAAAAGTAAAAAAAGTTTCTAATTGTCTAAAAACTTATAAGTTTTCACTTACCTTCAAAAACAGATTCGGCTTCAGATGCTGCCATCTACCAAGGTCGAATGCTGCTTGCAAAAAAATGTCTTAACACTGAAACTCATTTCTATGGTATCATGCGATAATTTAAAGCCAAAACCGGAGAGTTCCCATTGGTAGAGGAGGGAAAGCACGCGGCTATAAACGGTTTTCAAAACCTTGTTGCGCCAGTGTGAACAGCGCTATTAAAGAACACAGGGTCATGTGTCGCCTCACAGCGGCAGCTTCTTCGTAACCGAGGCGTCTGTCCGTGCCCATAAGTTGGTCTTTCTGCATTTGGGTTTACCAGCCGGAATATAAAAACTCTGACTTTAAATCAAAGAAACAGACAAATGATGATGATTCGTGGGTTTTAAAAAAATATAAAATTATAAATAGTAATTTCCTGTTTCAAAATAGTGGTCGAACTTTTGTTAACATGTCTATGTTCACGGGTAAAGAGTGCCAGAAGTTGAACTCCGAAGTTAGATAAGCCAATATGATTTCCGCCTTTTGAAATGGAAACACAACTTCGTTGTTCACGATGTACGATGACCCTCTACATAAGATATTAGTTCAAATGCGTGTTTCCACAATTGGATGAAAGAAGATTTACATTAATGAAAAGTTTTTACAATTTAATTTCCCTCATATATAAAATAATGAAGTTTCGTTTGTTTCATACGATTCCCGGAGACTTTTAAACTCCTCAACCTATGCAAGAATTTTCTGCTGTGTTTATTTGAATTAAAAACCTAGACATCCGCCTTGAAGATTCCAGTGATGTAGCATTACATTGGATGTACCTAGTTAAAGCATTTTAACGTAAATAAACAAGACATAAACTCGTCCATAGAATAATTCTGCAGACACACTCTTCCTTAAAAATTTTATTATTAGTCTTGTATTTTATTCCTGAATAATATAAGCTAGGATTAAAAAATTTCCTTAAAAGATATTAATCCTTTGACTATTACTGTCAAAATATGTATTGTTAAGTGTTACAATATTTTTAAAGCTGTAACTCTTTTTTCAATAATGTTAAAATTAGATTCATATTCTATGTTTATAGAAATATCTGTATATTATAAATTACATATGTTATAATAATTATAAAACTATATTGTAGATCTTAGGATAAGGTTTTCTAGCATTTCTGTATTAGTTTGATTTTGAGAAGTTAATTTGTAAGGTGGCGTTTTACAGTATGAAAATCGATGATTTCTGTGCCTATAGTTAACGAAATAGCTATGAAATGTGTATTAAGAATACATAAACTTCAAAACTTTTTCGAAGTTAAAAATGCACTGTTGCGAAACGAAATTAAATGAAAGAACTAATTAAGAATATATGCAGTCTGATTCATATTACAATAATTTATTATTACGAACTGCTTTTACAATTTTGAAATATAAATCAGCATCTTCATGTTTTTTTTAAATTTGTTCTAATTTTTCGTGTTGATTGTTTTCATGCTCTATCTTTATGTAATATGTTTCCACAAATTTTAATTCGAATTTATGGAGAATCTTCTCATTTTCATTAATTATATCTTATAATAATGCAGATATTTTCCAGAGAATAATTAACTTTTTATACTTTCTGTATAAATAAAATCAAGAAAGCTTATCTAATAACCATATTAGGTAACATTTTATTTAGAATATCAAATTATATTTATTTATTTTAATTACCACAACTGGACACAAGAAAGTTAATCTAACTGTATATTATTAACCCTCCAGGCGGCAGGCATTCAAATTGTTAAGTTTAACGGGAACGTCAAGCCGAAAGAACAGCTCCTCTCTCTAAACTGTCAGGGTTTGGACAAATAATTGTATTCCCCCTTCTGTGGTCATTTAGGAGCCGTATGGGGGCTATTAGACATGTCATCGGGCGGCAGTGACAGATGACTTCTGTTGGTCTTTGATCTTTGTGAAATGATCTATTGTGAGAAGACCTCTTTGTAAGAAAACCCTTTTTTGAGGTCGCAATGGGTACCGGAGAACATTTTAAAAATTTTTCTTAAAACCCTACATAAACCTAAGTTAGAAGAATATATTTTTTAAATTTTTTATAAGAGTCTTATTGTTACAAATTTAATCTGTAAGTTTCATGGGATTCTCTTCACTACATACTTGTAAAAATAATTTTATTGCGTCGATTACGATATAACTATTTCTGGTGTTTATCTGCATGTGAATAAGATTTTTTTTTGTAAAATTTTCATAACTTAGTATTTGGAATCAAAGGTGGATCTAGGAATCCTTTAAGGGGGGGGGGGACTACTATAGGAAAAAATCCATGTTTTGAAATCTTAAAAATTAAGAATAATGTAATTAAAATAATCATTAACTTTAAATTGATTGATTAACTTGTAATTGGTTAAATTTTAAATATTTAAATTTAATTTACTAAATATATTATGTGTAGAATCCTGGAATTCGTAGAGGATACTGTGAAAAATATTTTTCATATTTGTTGACGCCTACACGTCCTTCCATTCGCCGAGGAGTTTCGCGTCATTTGAGGGTGCAGAGTTTCATAAACTTTAGCTGTCCACTTTCGTGACCTTGGGGATGCGAAGTTGACTGGAGTTCATTCTCGTTCGGATCGCCTTAGCGAATTTCTCTTCTATGTTAAAAAATACCTCAAGTCTAAAAATCTTATGTAAAAAGGTAAAAAGTGTAAGAATGTGAATAAGTAAGTTTTTTAAGCTATAACATTAAATTTAAGCTTGTATCTGGGCAAGTTTTCCTGTAGTAACAATTTTCTTTAGAAAAATAAATAAAAATGCCGGCAGAATATTTAATTTTTCCGATGATAATTTTTTTATTGTAGTCAGACAGATAAATCTTTTCAATAAAATAAAAAATGTAATATATATATAATTTATTTAAGGTATGTGACTACCTTCGGAGCACTTTTTTTTAAATATTTGAATTTTCAATTAAAGAAATATGTTTTTAATTAAAATGGAACATAAAACTATGAATTTAAATGTAATTTCTATGAAATTATTTTTGACTTTGGAAATATTGACAATTTTTAGTAAAATTTTAGTAAAAAATTACAGTCACGGCAAACCTTCTACTAAAAATTCCTATAAATATATTTCAATAATATTTATACAGTACATTAATAACATCTTTATCTGTGTTATGAACTAAAAGATTTGCAAAATTTCTAAAAGTTTTTGATATATTCCAAATTTTGTGCCAAAACTCATTAAAAAAAAAACTAACGTTTCGTTTAACAAAAAAGGCAATAAAATAAATAAATATGTAGATAGGGGTTAGATTCTAGTTCATAACACAGATAGAATTGATTAAACATTTTCTCAAAATTTCAATTCAATATCTTAAAAAGAATTTTTGTTGTGATGTTTAGCGTAAAGTCAAATACTGAAAAACACAGTTTCTCAGAAAACACATTTAAAGATTTTAATACAGCACAAAACATTTTCTACCCACTTTGCATTCTTAAAATTCACCATATTTATATGTCAAACCCTCTTTAACTTCATTTTTAACTAATTTTGATTTTTTTTTTAGCTTTTTGCTTTTTTCTGGAGAGTTTTGTGGAACGATTGGAACGATTTGTGGAACGATTGACGTTTCGATTTCATAACTCTCTCTTTGTCGATTCCCATATATTTTTTTAGTGTCAGTGGAACAATTGGTATTTTTAAGTAATTGAAAATAGGTAACAGTCCTAAATATCCTGAATTAAACAATAAAACTGCAATATATGAACCTAAAAATAAAGTTTTCTGCTGAACAAATGTTTCTTTCGGTAAAATAGTCCACAAGAAGTTGTTGAAACTTTCATTATTGTTCTGTGTCATAACCATGCAGGCATTTTTTTAGCAAGTTTTTGTCACACAGTTCTAGATAAGTTACTTTTATCACTTTCATGACAGAATTAGGGAGACCTGGTGATTTTTCCAAATATTGTCTTTTGTCGGATGAAGCTCGCTTATATCGACACCAACTGTTTTTCCCATCTGGACACTGCCCGTGCATGAGGTTTCGATTGCTAGAACAGCAGTGAAAGCAAGCAGCTATTACTGCAGACTGCATCTTTTCGATACTTCCAGCATTGCTGCGGATAGCAATGCCGTAATAATTTTGAAGTTTGTCGATAAATTTATCGGTTAATTTACCTTTTCCACCGAGTCCTTTGGTTTTTTTTTAATTTCCTAAGCCGTGAGCCTACTCTTTTTTGTACATGTCCTATACATTCGAGCTTTGTAACTGTGTCCTCCTCATAGATATCCTTCACTTTCAAAAAGGCCTTGGAATCACCATCTCCGTAGTATTCAGTGTATTGTAATTCTCGTTTCATTACGGATCTTTCAAAAATTCTGAAAGCTCCAACAGATTCCATATTTCCAGATGAACCTTTGTAGTTGGAACATTCATGGTCGCATTTGATGTTCATTTCACACATTTTACAATATTGCGTCATAACTTCCGAATCCAATATTTTCCCAGTGTCGATGGAAATAACTGAGACGCAGCCATTTAGTGACATATGGCCTCTCCGTTGCCACGTGCCATCAACAGAAACACCACAAGTTGTGGTTTTTTTTTTTTAAATTTTGCACTTCTTTTGATGCAGCTTTCATATTTTCTTCACAACTATACTTCACTGCTTCCAACAGCTTGAGTTCATGAATTCTGAATGTTTTCTTGCAAACATATGGCAAATTTAAAGTACATAACAATTTCATCCCAGCAGAAAATCCTCTGCCCATTAATCTCAATCCAAATACCAACAAAGTATTTAAAGAACACTTTTTATTCTCTTTGGGAGTTGATGTAAATCCAGCCATAAATCCACATTTGCAAACTATAGCAACGTTTGAGCAAAGTCCTTCATTAGAATCTTCAGTCAGTTTCAATCCAGTTGCAAAACATTTTGGACAAGAAAGAATCGAAAATACTCCAAGTAAAGTTTGGATATCAATTATTCTGTTTCCTTTTAACTCCTGAAAGTCATATTCTAGCCCATCAGAACTTTCCAAAGTGTTAAATTTTGTTGCACTTGCAGTAGACACATTATTCTTGGGGACAGAATTTCTGTGCCTGTTTCCATGAAAGCTACGCTTTTTAAACTTCTTAGACCTAGCTTTTGGCATTTTGAAGTGATTAATAAATAAATTAAACTTAAAATAAGATAAATAAAAGAGTTGACGCTAAAAATATCGAGAAATAGCCAGTAAACAAGAATAACGCTTTTACAATAACAGTGTAAACAAACTGCAAACGATAATAGTATTGCCGTTCAGTAACACAAACTTGAATACAAAAACAGCTGCCAGATGCAAATAAAATTAATAAAAAATAAATAAAGGAAACGTAGATCTATATTTTAAAAAAGATTTGGGCATTTATATTGCTTAAAAGTCACAAAATAGTCGTTCAAACTAATTGTTTACATTTTCACGTCTCTTTAAACGACCACTTCCGGTATCAAGAAACCCATTTCCGGTTTATTAATTATACTATAACTTCGCTTCTAATTATCGTAAAAACAAAACTGAAGCAGTTTTGGAATCCTAAATGTATGGGCTATAAAATGAACACATAAAAAAAAATTCGAAAATTTTCACCAAAACGAGGATTTTGGGGTAGTCACATACCCAAGCACTTGAAATACAGTGATGTTTTATGTCTTTGAGCAGGGGTGCAACACGTTTTCTACCTGACCCAGGGAATATGGCGAAATTTTCCGACAGGGGGCAACATATCTCCGATGGGGCAAACAAAATGTAAAATTTAGCTTAAATAACACACATAATTAATTTATATTTAAAAGTAATTAAGCTAATTATTATTTCAATTATAAATATTAATTATTTGATTAATAAATTATATGATACGGACAAGTATTGGTTCAACGGAACGACGAGCAATAATAAACGAAGAAATAAGAACTTAAATCTCACACAGCAAAATGAAGTGTATCGACTGTTACTAGAAACAAATTTGCACATTATTATTTAAATCTCGTAAGAAAAGAAAATAACATATGAAAATTATTATATATATATACATATATAGTTAAATATTTCAATTAATCAAAACGGTTATAATTTTCAAATATACAAATAAAATAAATAAAAGATAGTTTGATTTTATTATATATATATATATATATATATATATATATATATATCAATTTGACCGTCCTTGCGACATACAAATTTCGAGCCACTGGCAGTTTAATGCCAGCAATTTCGATATTCGAGCACAAAAATTCGACTACAAGGCATACAATTGCTCATAAGATAAAGGCTAAAACAAATTATACACAATTACTTTTCACAATTCTCTAATTTTCCCCTAAACGCAATTTCAAACTTACCTATGCACAATTTCTCTGATTAATAGCTGAATAACATAAAATAAAATAATTGTTACAGGTTTATCTCCAAATTCGTGACTCTCCTAAAATTAAGGCTTAGATCAAAGCTAATTTTAGAAAGTAAGCAAGTTCCGAATAATACAAAGAATTTATTTACAACATATTCACAATAACAATATAAGGTAATATTAGCCTTGCTGGTGAGCTTTTATATTTTTAACTCAAATACTATCGGGTATACTGCTATATTTTAGGTTATTGATTGCCAAAAATTATGGTTTAGACGGACTTTCTGGGACATAGGAATGCAGTCGGCGGGCGCTTTTTCACGATGGCATTCATTAACATCCGGCCGAGTTGCGCTCTTTTTTATTTCAATTTTATCTCATCCACAAGAAACATTTATCCTTCTTCGCCATACCAACTTCCTTTCTGTCTTTTTTTTATTATTCACTTTTCCTCCTCAAAAAAATCTCCAACCCCAGTTTCTCTTCTTTGATACCCACTTTTTGGCATCTCAGCTGGGTCCACATTATCTGCATATTGGTCCTTCATAATCCGTAGCCATAGTAAACCAGCGCCAAAGTTGACAACCTTCTTTTTTTAAATTGCAACGTATTTACTCACAGGATATGATCCACAGATGGAATTTTAATGAGTTATGTAAGTATTCAATTTCTCTCCAGCAAGATTCTTTACAAATTAAATTGGCGAATCCATATGGATATTTCACAAATTAATAATAAAAAGAAAATAAGAAAAACACAGGAAGCCACAAATTAACAAGATACCATACAACATGTAAAATAAATACTAATAAATAACACAGTCCTCGGATATCATACAGGGACGAGTATTTACAAGAAAATATTTAAAACAGAAAAAAAATAAAATAAATTTCCTTTAAAACAGATATAAAAAAGGAGATTGTTAATTTGGGCAATTATTTCAACACTAGAAAATCACCAGTCATGATTTGACGTGCAAATTACCTTCATTGAGATTTCCAAATTTGACGTGTTTAAATAGAAAGTTAAACGAGATGAAATCTTTCATTGTTTTGTGTTTGATGCATACATTTATACTATTTTCGTAAACACAGCAAAATATTCGAAGATATGGTTTTCCTTAAAAAAACCTGATTTTTTCAGCATGTTTTTGCTTATAACGCAGAGGCCTACTAAATTATACGAAATCTTACCGAGAAAAGTTACAATATGTTAGAGAAGCATTATGCAATAATTTGAAATAAAAAATTTATTATAGAGAAATATGAGAAGTGTAGTAAATAATTTTTTACTACGATGCGAGAAAACAGCCCAATTCATCTTTCATAGCCTCAATCAGATATGTACTGCAATATTTAAAATAAAATAAATACTCATTAATGATTTAGAAAGATATCAGCACTGCAGTGTACAACATTTGCTTCCCCTAAGAGAAACAATAAAACGATGAGGAGTTTTCCACAAATGGATATTTTAAACTTAAATTTCGAATAATTTTATAATTAAATTTCGAATAATTTTTAATTAAATTAAATTTTTATGAATTAAGATGCTGAATACTTCCAGCAATACTTATGTAATAAAATTTCATAACGTAAAAATGATTATCCACCCATTAAGCCTAAATGATTTCAACTTGTGGACTTCCCTATAATCTCGAGACTAAATCTCTACTTAGAATGAGACCCCTACGATTGTGATCCCACGATTCTCCAGAACGATAGTGAACTATTGGTATTCAAAATTGCCTCCAAAGGCTTCTTTCATTTTACCAATCTTGCAATACTTTTGGCCAATATTGTTTGTGAAGGAAACTGTTCGCAGTGAAAGTTGATCGCAAGAAGAGACGTGACTTTTCAAAAAAGCATGAAAAACACACTTTTGAATTCTGTGACTTTTTCGGATAAGAGTAATCTAATCCTAAAGTTGGTGGAAAACAAGCAAAAGCAAAGATAGATCCAATAAATATGACAGGAACTGTTATGCAGAAGTAGTTTGAGCCTGGTCTGGAGTTGCATAGCAGCTTCTAGAGAAGGCCATTTAGTTTTAATCGAGGGAAAAATGAGTCTATATAGCTTCGATATATTAATATGCATTGAGAAGAAAAGAGCATCATTTAACCTAGTCATTGAAACCACAGTTTCCTGAGAAAATGTCTTCTTTTACTCTTTGATACTGAAGAGACTTTTATATCCCAGCTTCTTTAAAACCGAGGATTTTTGGGAGGCGTTCACATTAATTGGACTCTTCCATTCTGGGTGGCATTTACCCCACTACCACAAACCCAGCTATTCAAGGAAATGTAGCTGTCAGCGTCCTACTTTTATTGATTACCTTGCGGTTTCTCCGGAGAGTTAGCCTTCCGTTTGAATATGATAAACTTACTTCGGTTTGTTTTCACTATTATTTTTTCAGAATAATGCATTTTGCTAGCTGATTATTAGGGGTGATTTCCTTATTATAAAATATAATTTTGCGTTTTCTATCATATTGCTGAGAACTTGTAGAGTTTTTTTTAATTATATTTTATTTCGAAAAATTCTGCATTATATTTAGAAAAATTCCAATCCTTAATAAATATAATAAATATATAATATATATAAAATAAATGAAATACGGCAAAGTCAGCAATCGAAATACATTTCGAATAGATTCCTACTTATTTTATCCCAATAATTTTACTTCAGTTAAGCGTTCTACTATTTGATTTTTATTATGATTTTCTGATTATAAAATGTAGAGCTTCCTACCGTATTACTAATACAGCGTTAGGGTAAAGGCTAAAACAATCTCTACCCATTTTATTTATCACAAATTCAAAATTTCCTTTACGCAAATTCTTGTTAAGTTACATTAAAATAAAATAATTATAATAAAGAAAATAAGGGGAAAAGAACGCAGGAAGCAAAAAATTAACACGTTACAAAACAACAAATAAAAAACCGCATTCGCGGCTCACATACAGGGATGAGTATTTACAATATATATCGATAGTTAAAACATAAAAAGAAAATTCAATAGTAAAATAAAACTCTAATGATATTCATCATGATAAGGACCGAAACAGTTCACGCACAAACTTAGCAAATATCACTAGTCCAGGAACTCTCAATTGCTCTATTTGAAATTATTTTTCTTTCTAATGAAATACAAAGTATGCATCTTTTTTCCCGTCTCATTTTATTCTTTTATGAGACTTATTTTTGAGAGTAGTTTGCGGAACTCTTTCAACAATTCTTTTTTCTTTCAAAATCGCCTCTATCAAGCATATTCTGAAATATAAGGGTCCTTTAGTTTCTTTCTAAAGGAAAATTCGTCGTCGAATACAATGTATGCGTTATTGACAGTACACTGTAAAACAATTTAGTGTAACACAACACCAAAAATGGTGGCAACTACTTTACACCAAAAGTGGTGCAGTAAAACACCAACCATTATTTTTGGTGTAGTAAAACACCAAAGATAATTTTTGGTGTAATCAAACACCAGGGATAATTCTTGGTGTAACCAAACACCAGGAATGTTCCTTTACACTACTTTTGGTGTAAAGTAGTTGCCACCATTTTTGGAGTTCAGTAACACTAAAACACAGGGCCTATGTAATACATAAAATATTTTATATCCTGACACGAAACACCATCAAAAGTAAGAAAAATCGGCTGGTTATTCAATTATACTAGAAAATAAATACCTTACCTATAAGACATATATGAATATTATATAAAATATAGTTATACATGAATGTTGTCAAAATAACACAAAAACAATAATATGCTTAAGATATATAAATACATGTGGGTGTGTGTATATTAAACAAATTTTATTACAAAATCTGAAAAAAAATAAATCCTTAAGATTCAGTATAACTCCGAGAAGTTCTAAACTGAAATCATTAAAAAATTATTTAAAATAATTCAAATAAAACTTTGAATTACAGGAGTGAAAATAAATATTCTGACACGAGAACACACTATTCCGTTGTAACTAGAAGACTGTGCCAATTATATTAAAACAGCAAACAAATAAGAATAAAATAAAATCATCTGTCTTATTATCGTCTGCGTGTTTCAGGTGGGAGAAAAATATGTAAAGTATTTAAATCCATAAAAAACAAAATACCGAATATTAATGAATGAGGTATCAAAATAGGCTAAAATTTTCCAGTGCTTTCAAATATATGCAATTTTTAACTGTATCTTTAATGAGTAAAAAGATAGAAATTTGAACTTGAATAAAAAGTTTTAAAAGAAGATGAGAAAAAAAGAGTAATAACAAAAAAGGGTTGCAACAAAAATGTCCTGAAATAATGTATGCTAAGAAGTGCCAAATAAATTTTTCTTCTGTTTTCACATTAGTGCATTACTTAGGTTTCTCTTTTTGTAATGTAAATTTAATAAATTCAATTTTTCTGATTTAATTCTTCATAATTATTGCGACTCTTGTAATTAGAATTGATATTAATTTGCTTTTTCCGCTTGAAACAAAATAAAAATAAATATTAGTGAGAACCCCTACTCGCTCTGCTCGCCAACACTCAAGAATCACGCTGAGATTCTTTTGGGATCATTACTTGACAGTTATGAGTTCCTGCTAGTAATAGGAAATTATAAATACATTAATTACTAGAAGTAAATTTAAATTATTTGAATAGCAAGAAGTTCTAACCAAATTCCTTTTAAAAACCTGTAACTAAACTTTAAATTACTAAAAACTAAATAATCAAATTATAAAATTAAAAATTTACCTTCATACCACATACATGTAAATGTTAGAAAGAAATTTGAATGCTGAAATGTATGATAAGATGTTTTCTAATAAAAATTATTTTCATCAATCAGAAATCAGGCACTTTAAACTTCTTTGTACACACAATTGAATTTAAACAGATTCATGAGCCCTAACTTAATTCCAACAAACTTCCAAATATCCACACTTATCATTGAATTGTTGCTGAGAAAAGCTTCGCCACATGCATGCACACTCACTGCAATAAGTATTTAGCCAAGAAAGATATAAATTTTCTCACTGCATAGCTTTTTATATGTTAAAACTTCAGAAAATTTGAGTTTTCGAAAGATGAGTTAACCCATTTCAGAAACTTTTTGCTTAAAAACTACACTTTCAAGTGACAAATGGCTTTAAATATGTTCAGATTCACTATTCAAAATTATAACCCATAATAATTATTTACTTTTAAAATTATAAAATTAACAAAATAGCCTTTATTCAAAATTTAAAAAAAAATTCTAAAATTCTTGCATTTCACACCAAAATTTTAAACATGCATTTTTTTCACAGAAATAATGAACAGAAAAGCTTCCCCACATGTATACACATTCACTGCAATAAGTATTTAGCGAAGAAAGATATAACTTTTCTCACTGGGTAGCTTTTTATATGTTAAAACTTCAGAAAATTTGAGTTTTCGAAAGATGAGTTAACCCATTTCAGAAACTTTTTGCTTAAAAACTACACTTTCAAGTGACAAATGACTTTAAATATGTTCAGATTCACTATTCAAAATTATAACCCATAATAATTATTTACTTTTACAATTATAAAATTAACAAAATACCCTTTATTCAAAATTTAAAAAAAAATTCTAAAATCCTTGCATTTCACACCAAAATTTTAAACATGCTTTTTTTCACAGAAATAATGATCAGCCACATGTATACACGTTAAAATAAAATTGGTAATTTAAATGCACAGAGAATATTAATCAGGGCGAATTCGAACTAGGCTTAGTAAAGAAAATTTCAGAAGCATATATGAATTAAATGTAATAAAATTCTTAAATACAAATGCATACATATAAATAAAGTTATATTTATCTTATGAAAACTTAATTATCTTTATTACACAACTAACAACCTTCTATAACGTTTCTGTGTAACAGCAGCAACCAACGGAACAGCACAGTTGTTTACTAATAACCTATCGTTGCCATCGGAGACTTTCCAAACGTACGCCAAAATTGGTGTTACCACAGGTGAAAATAATTCACGAATGGTGTCAGGCGCGTGTGGGCAGGGTGTAAGGATTCACCAGTATTGGTGTTGGATGCAAACAACACCACTTAAAATGTATAAGAACGCTTGATTTGGTGTTAACTTTAAATAAAGTGTTTGTTCACGCAGTTTTTAAGGTTTTTCAACACCAAATTTGGAGCGACATTACTCCACAGTTTTTACAGTGTAGTATACAGTAAATACCAAATCATATATATCCACCACTTTCGCGATTTCCTTGTGATATCATAATATATTCTGTATTGGTCTGCTAAGTCAACTGCGGCGACTTATGCCGAATCCCACCCTTGTTCTTTTTTATGTAAACAGGTATATTTTTAAAAGGAAAGGACAGTGTAACGAATATGTCTGATTAGATATCTTCCACCCATCCCATCATGTGACGGAAACATGAGTTCGTGATTCACTGTTACTAAAGAAACAAGCATTTGTGAAATGGTTCACCTTTCACTCATTGTACAGAGCATGATAAATACCGATGGAAGAGTAAACAGTATCCCGATGCGCAACATACCCTATTAGCACAAGATATTGAGCGATATCTTTACGATGTTGTTCGATATTCTGAATACCGCACAATATCATGAAGATATCTTAACAATATCATACAGCATCTTATGCTAATAGGGCAGTGTTAGCTATTTACAGCATTGTTCACGTAAAAGGACAATACCGTAAACTACTATCAGTTGTAAACGGCTTTCTTACATAGAAGAGTATTCCTTCGTTTCTTTGTCGAAAACTACAAATGAGATACTGAAAATTGTCAGAGATAGAGTACAAACATCTGTGATTATTTCTATGTTCTTTCAACTTGGTCTCCAAATTTTTGATCTTAGCAGTTATATAACAAACATGTTGCATTATATCGGCGAAAGAAGGAAATTGCGGAAATCTTGGCTTTACGAGGGAGTGGCTCTCGCCGAAAACCCCTCAATAATTTAAAGTACGCTTCAGAATTTAGTTCTTTTTTTCGGTTTTCTTTTAATTTTGCAAAGGAGCGTACAGGAAAAAAATTAGAAGTTTCGAATAGGGTACAAGTCCCATTTTTGAGAAATTGATTTAAAAAATTGATTTTTTTTCCTCTGGGAAAACAAAGTTTATTCCTCTCTAAAACCATGAAAAAAGAAGACCATGACTTTAGTTGGCTTTATTGGATATCGAAAGAGTATTTCCATCAAATAAATTACCATAAAGTGGCAATTTGCCAATGTTAAAAATTTTTAAGAAGACGGTTTCCTGTCGAAACCAAAGCCATCTTATCCAATGGGCTGCAGTTCAGGGGCACCATTCATGCAAAGGCATCTTAAAGTTTACTATATTGATTTATTTTAATTTTGAGTGAAAAAATTAATTATAATTTTGAATATGTTAAAAGTAAAGCTACCCAATTAGTACAAGATCTTGTACGATATCTCCACGGCGTTGTTAGATATTTTGAATGCCGTACAATATCGTGAAGATATGGTAACAGTATTGTAGATCATCTTGTGCTATTTGGGTATGGTTAGGGCCTGTAACTAGAGCCAGAAATTTTGTAATGTTGCATAAACTTTTATATCATTTCGAAAAATATTCATATACATTCAATCAATGAACAAATCATAAACTATGCATATAATAGAAGTAACACGTATTACAGAATACCTCTTGCAAAATCTTGTTTTGAAAAGACAAAGATCAGTAAAATTGAAAAGCGTTAATAGAAGAAAAGGTGACATGTTTTGTTCCTCATTTACTCTATTAGGTAGACATTTCCGTTTGTATACTAGGGTGGATCGCTCTACTAAGGAGAAATAAAAATTATTATTATTAATCAAAATCTACTTATGCGTAAAAGATGTTCTATGGTATGGAGATTAAGAGAAAAATAATAAAAAAATTAAATTTAAAATGTAATACTGCCGCAAGGGAGTTGAATTTTCAAAAAAAATATGAACATACTGAATTTCGATTATACGATTTAAAAAAAACTATTATCATTAAGCAAAACCTACTTATGCGGAAAAGATGTTCTATGGCATGGAGATTAAGAGAAAAATAATAAAAAAAATTAAATTCAAAATGTAATACTGCCGCAAAGGGTTTTAATTTTCGAAATAAATGGAAAAATACTGAATTTTGATTATACGATTTTTAAAAAAAATATTATTATTCATCAAAACATACTTATGCGGAAAAGATGTTCTATGGTATTGAGATTAAGAGAAAAATAATAAAAAAAATTAAATACAAAATTTAATACTACCGAAAGGGGGTTGAATTAAAACAAAATGGAAAATACTTAATTTTGATTATTGATTATGCGATTTTAGATTCGAAATAATTGTTTTTTACGCAAAATAAATAACCAAAAGTGATGATTAATGAGTAGTAAGCACTAAGTAGTGAGTAGTATAATGTGCATTGCAACATTTTATGACTCAGCTCCCCCTCCCCATACCGTCAAATCAGTCCGGTTAAACAACTAGAGCAGTAGGCAATTACCTTGCGTGATTTCAGAATTCTTCGAAGGGCTAATTCCCTTATGTGATTTTTGTCGACAGCCAGCATTGATATCAGGACATTTTCTGGATGGACAAAAAATCAGTTTCTTTTAGTAACAGGGTCTATGACATACTTCAAATCATTCGAGAAATAACGCGATAGAACGATTGATTCATGCAAATGCTGTGCCTCATAGATTAATCATGGTTTCGTTTTGATCTTGAACCACATAGACGCATAGACTTTTGCGATGAATGTCGTTAATGTCAATAAAGCCTCGGATGAATTTTCGTGAGCTACATTGAACCTGAGAATTCTGTTCGCGATCCTAAGCCACCTTGAGTGGCAAACTTTTCCAGTATTTATCTTCGACAGACTTTTGCTGCAATGTCAGCAGTTTATGATTTCACAAATTTCCATTAAGTACAGTTGATCAGAACTTAAGTCTTTCTTGTTAGTCATCTCACATAGCGTGTTTCTATTGGCGTGGATGAAACTACAGATAGCTTCCGGCCAACGATTTTCTTATTTTGCCAGTCAGGCTTCTGGGCCTAGTTTTGGTTCTATCCACGTGAGCGAAAAAATGACGCAGTGGAAGATCGTTGGCTTGTAACTGGCACGCAAACCATTGTAGTGGACGATTTAGGATCAGTTCCATGTTACGTATAATACCTCCATTGACAACTGTGTTCACAGATGTTCCGTCGCAACTTTGTTACATCTATGTCATAGTCAACGCATGACAAAAAAACTATATATGTTATTTCCAATAATTTGAGCTCTCCCGAAATTTACAGACACGTGGCCGATGTACTCAGAGCTATGTCCTTTTACCAAGCTTATGTGTTCTCCTATCATGACTTTTCTTCCGTTGTCTTCCATTGATAGAGTCCTGTCTTTTCGCCCATCGATGTATAAACCAAACTGGTCATGGTCATAATCTTTTATGACCTGAGACAATAGAGTGGTTCTTGCCTTTGTTCTCCCACGCCGAATTTTATTTCTGTCAACAACGTTCAAAACATTGTTTTCTGAGATAATGCCCACATCTTGAAGCACAGCTGACACGATGGCAGCTCCTTCTCGATCGGAAATACCAAATCGGTCCCATGTTCTAACTGCAGCTAAAACTTTTGTCACTACAAGTATGACAGTGGGAAAGATTCCATGAAGTACCACTTCCGACTTATGAGTGGAGTGGGTGGGAGGATAAAGGAGGAGACAGAAAAAAGATGGGATTGTCTACTGCTCTAGTTGTTTAACCGGACTGATTTTACGGTGTGGGGAGGGGAAGATGAGTCATAAAATGTTGCAATGTACATTATACTACTCACTACTTAGTACTCACTACTCATTAATCATCAATTTTGGTTATTTATATTGCAAAAAAACAATGATTTGGAATCTAAAATCGTATAATCAATAATCAAAATTAAGTATTTTTACAATTTTTTTTTTGAAAATTCAACCCCCTTGCAACAGTATTAAATTATGAATATAATTTTTTTTTATTATTTTTATCTTATTCTCCATACCATAGAACATCTTTTCTGCATAGGTAGGTTTTGATTAATAATATTTTTTTTAAATAGTATAATCAAAATTCAGTATTTTTTCATTTTTTTCGAAAATTCAACCCCCTTGCGGAAGTATTAAATCTTGATTTTAATTTTTTTTATTATTTTCTCTTAATCTCCATACCATAGAACATCTTTTCTGCATAGGTAGGTTTTGAAATTCTGAAAAAAAATTTCGATCCACCCTATCGTATATGGGCTGTAAAATTCCTGGTTACGGTTCTGACGGGACGCCAAATTATTCTTGCCCAGGGCGATCAACTTTTTTAAGAGCCTCTGGTCGAAACCAACGTCCCTGCGAGGGTGAAAAGAAGATAACTTGTTTTCTGGTGCCGAACTTTCTAAAAAATTTTAAAAGAGATATACAATAATTAGTGTTCATATAATTTCTTTAAATAAACGCAGATTACTGAAAGGATTTTTACCAAAATGAAGCGAGACGTTAAGTCTTGAAGATTTGCTTTCAATCAGACACTAAATATATTTTATAATTATTTAAAATGCAGTTTTCAGTTTTTATTTTCATAAATAAAGAAAATATATGTACATAAATTGTATTCCAAGCGTCTAACGAAGGGTGAAAAAAGGAGTTCAATGGGAAGTTCGCTGAAAGTTCTCATTAACCTTTTCCAATGAAACCCCCTCTCTCCGCTTCAGTCGAAATGAAGCAACCTGTGAAAAAGACCCTAACAAAATAATTGGTCTCCCTCCGCACTTATCACAAAAGCCATCTCTCTCTCTACCCAACCACCCCTAAAAAGAAGGCAAGCGCCTCAAACCGGCCATCTTAGGTGTTAAGGCGAAACCTGTAGACTGCCCGGAACCGCCTAGCTAGGTATGAGAGGGTTTTAATGAATAGAGAGTGTGGTGTATACTCAATTTTGAGAAATATTGTATATGCCAGCAATATCTAAACTTAATGAAAATGATTAAAAATACATTATTTATAAAGCAAAAAGAGTGATGATTCTTGAGGCTTCTCTGACTTCGAATGTTGACTAGATGACTCCTTTTCTGGTATCTCTTAACTACAGTAAAGGGGTTCATCTGATTTGATAGTAGATATAAATTGTATTTTATCGCCGTGTGAAACGTATTTGATTTACGTGTCAATTAACATGTTAAGAACTCAGAATTAAACCACTAGTGACATGTCGTTCAAACCGGAATGAATCCCCAGATCCGGGTCCGCAAAAGAAAATAAAGGATTCGGATGAAAAGGTGCACTCGCTTCTGGACCAACCGAATGGTATCAATTGGAAATTGACAGAACGAGACGGGTACGAAAACATTGAGAAGTGAACGACAGGTCTTCTCCTTTGGGTGGGAGGCGAAGAAATGTTTATGCAGGAAGTAAAATATCGCGTCTAGTCTATTCGATCGCAATCTTTGCATATTTTTTTCTTAGGTAGAAGGGACGTTAACCCTAACAGTGGCATGATATGAATGATAGTGGATACAAATTCATTTCGGAAATTCATTACAAAGGAACCAATGGAACAACTGATTTTCATCAATATGATTCAATTTTATTAGTTTTCTAATTACACATAGGATATTTAATTTTTCTTGACAAATAAAGCTCAGAGCTTTTGACATTCCTTCAGAAAATTCTTATAATAGAAAGAAAGACTGAAAAAAATCTCCTTATTACATTTGGTCGCTCGTGTCCTCATATTTCACAGCCACGTATTTTAATTTTATAAGCAGTTTAATAAATCTCCCCCAATCAAAAGCTAATTTACTCTCTGAACCCGGGTAGAATGAGAATTCCAGTACCTAAAAAAACTGAACTTCCTTTCTTTGCAGAAATTGCAATATAGAAACGTAGAAAGGGTCAACATAGAAAGGAACCACTTTTCTCCAGTAAAATTCACTCAGGCGCCCGAAACCTCTTGAGTCCTGTCTCTGTCGAATTGGGCGATTTGAGGCGGGATAAGGCTCATAGGGTTGAAACTGCTTTATATTCTGTAATTTTTCCAATAAAGAACCAAAAACAATACAGTTCACATCACCCTCATAAAAATCTTCACAGCTCTGTTTACTTTTTGTAATTTCGAATTTATTTACGCATTTCTATCCTCGTCTTGGACTTTCAAATTTTCACTCACTACGAAACAAGATTTTATATTGTTAATTACATGATCTGGATTGTTCAAAAGTTCAAAGAGCAATCCAGAACATCACTACACCTTTTACATTAATGACAGAAAAGAAATTTCTGACTACATATCTTTTGATTGCTCATTGAATTCTTGTTTTAACGAGCTGAATTAAACAAGTATAACTTCAAAGCTATACCTTGTCGCTCACGCACTCAATATTATGAAATATCCAGATTTCCTGACTTTTGGTAAGAAAAAAGAACAATATCACATTTACAAAAATTAAAAAAAAGCAGTAAAAATTTTTTTTCTAAAATAATGATTCTTTAATTTATAATCAAAAAGTTTATTTTTACTTCATCTATGAAATAAGGTTATATCATATTATAAAGTCTTGTTACACTTTTGTGTTCAGGAATCAAGTTCAATAATCTTTAACTCAAAATAACTTTCGACATAAGGAACCAGACGAAATTAAGAAACCAGAATTGCATTTGAAACAAAAAAAATATAACGTGTATATTTCAAAACGCGCGCGCGCGTATATAAAAATTGCTAAACTACCATGTATGACATACTTCTTAGTAAAAAAGGAGAGAGAGAAAGAAGTATATAATTTTCTTGTTCTAAACTTAAGACTACAACCTCAAAAATCATTTCATTCGTGAAATCTTGACAAAATGAAATTAATAGATTTGATAAAATAAAATTTATATTTAACTCTTTGCGGACGACAGTCACGCGAGAGTGTCAGCTGCTTGGCACATTCACACCCGACTGTCACAAATATGGGTCGGCTCTTGTGGCTTTTAGCTACCTGTAATGTCGCTTATGCGTTACACTAGCTTTAGTAAAATTAGGCGAGTTTAAAAGAGTGTGCCGGGTCTAATTACGAACGCGCTTTGAGAGACGTCAGCCAGATCAAACCGCACGTTTGTCGTGCGGCCGTCCTCAAAGGGATAAATGTAGGAGAAGGCTTGAGACTATGTTTTTCAAACAATAGAGAATTTTTGGCATACAAGTTTAAGTTAAGCCAACAAATGAAAAATCAATTTAGAAATTACTAAAAGATTTTTGTGAGTGTTAGAAAATAATAAAAAAAGAATTAAATTTAACATGGGCAAAGAATTATTGAGCATAGCTTTATTTGCTAGAACTGTCTCTGCGGTTGAAACGACACTTCTAGTTGTAGATAAAACGTTATTTGCAGGCATTTTACATTCTGATCGACAGAATATTTCTTCTATGTGAGTAATTTAAAGATAGTCGAAACGAATATTTATTTTTTTTATATAGAACATTTATAACTTATCTTTTTTTCAAGTTAGAAGGCCAACTTCTTGAAATAAAGGGTGAAATTGATTAAAATACTGAATATTGAAGAAAAATGTGAAAATATTATCCGAAAATGAACTCTTGAGATCATTGCTCATGCAGTGGAAAAGTACTGTTCAAATTCGAACTTGTGTCATACACGTTCGTAAGCCGGTGTCTTCTCAAGCATGCTTCGTAAACACATACTACGGACGTATGGAAATATTTAAAGGATCTCTATATTTTGGTTAAAAATTAAAGGTTATTTCAGTTGGCAGAAATTCAATGGAAAATTAATATTTGTCAATGACGTTATTAACATATTTATATTTCTTTCAATGGAATTTCGAAAAATACAAAGATTTGAATAATATTTCTTGATGATGATTGTTTTCAGAATGAATCACATCAGGATTAGAAATGTGATTAGAAAGAAATTTGAGGTGGAATTAAATCACTGAACGCTTCATTAAACATATTGTCTCCAGCAATTAAATAATATTCATAAGAAGCCTGCACCTCGAACCAGATAATAGAGACCAAAAGCATTTCATGGTTCTTTGAAAATTCTCGCAAAGTAACATTACATTTCATTATCTCAAGTACAAAAAAGAACAGAATTTTAATTTTTAACAAAGTCTTTTATAAAAAAAATTAATTAATAAAAATAAGTATCAAAATTATAATCTTATTAAAAATTATGATGTCATTAATAATAATTCATAGTTTTACTTAAATAAAAATATTGATAATAAAGTAATAAAGATGTTATTCTGGAAGTAATTATGCGCAATATGTTCATTTGTATTTCAGTTACAGAACGGGTCGGCGGCCCATACCCGTGAACTCAATGGATCCGACACATCACTATCAATCACTCTGTCAAACCACAGCACCATCGATATATCTTAGATTGTATTTGTAATTACAAGCCCGAATATATAAATTCAGACTTTAAATTAAATAAAATGGGGCCAATGAAGAAGATTGATAAAAGATTTCTAAAAAATTTTATATAGAAAAGTTGTAAATAGAATTAGTGGTAAATTTTACCTTACTTACTTAGCATACCTAGAAATGCGATTTCATTAAGGCCTTACATAAAATCTCAATTACGCCTTTGATTAACACGACTCTTGACGTGTTAAAGTTAAATAATGTACTGCTCGATAGAGATGCTGCGCACTTTGGCGCTGTTTAGTATATAATCTTGTGTCAGTTCACTAGTTGATTGAACTTGAACTCGAAATATTATAGGATATTTTTTTAAGAAAGAGAGGAGGAAGAAGGAAGGAATATGATTTTCACAAGTCATATAAAAAAGGAAAGGCAGTTGTGAATGTTGTTTCTGTATTTAATGAAATATTTATCGCGGAAATTAGGTAACAATCATTTTAATGTTAAATCTAAGAGCCGGAGAAGAGCTTTCAATAGTAAAATTTAGAGAGATATAGTGTATTGGATATGGATATTAGATTAATAACATCGAAATTAAAAAAAAAAGCACATTGTTAAAATTTGACCTGTTAAGACAGTGTTAACCTTCTATTTAGTGCCTCAAATAAGTTTTAATCATACCAGTGGATTTTGATTATTATTAAGTTTATTTATTTATTATTGTTCGAAACCGTTTTTCCTTATAATCAGGTTGAAAAATAATGTAGCGCTTTTTGTTAACACATTTGCATTGGTTTCCAAATTGAGTGTAATTATAATTAAAGTTGCACTTTCAAAAGTCTATGGAAAAAGAACCACTGGTCCGAATGACCTGATATTTCATCTGACTATACGTGAAGCAATGGGAATTTGTTTCGCAAAAGAAAAAAAAATAGTTCAAACGTTGGATGATAGATGACAATGTACTCGTGATAAGATACAAAACATGATTGCTTTAAAAAATTTGCTCCTTTTAAGATGCTAATTAAAACACGTGACATGCCCACCGCGCATTACACTTGTGATGAAAATGCTGGAACTTGCAGTTCCTGTTATTCTGAGTCTGAGAAGGAAGTCATGACTCTATCATTGAAGGATCGGGCTCTGCTTGTGAAACTTTATCACAATAACGGTGAATTTACGGCAATTGCATTGAAGTAATTCCGGACATAAAAGGGTTTAAGAAGCCGCTCTAGTCCGATGACTACATTTGGTCTGAAGAAGATGATTGATAAATTCGAGGAGTCGGGTTTATTTGACGTGAAATGTGGCTGAGGAAAGGAAAGCAATTGCTTCGACATTAGTGGACGATGCGGCTACAGCATTGCAGGAAGCGTCAAGCAGTGCTTTGGGAACGTGCAGTGCATGGGGAATTTATTGAACTTTAGAAATGCCTGTCAGCACGGTTCGTAAAATTTTACGAAACATCCTGCAATGCTATCGCTTCAAAATTACGTGTGCTCAGAAGTTGGTTCCTGCTGACCTGCCAAAACGAGAAGCTCTTGCACTGCAATTTCTTGCCCGAATGGAAGTGGACAATGCATGGCCATGGAACATTTTGTGGACAAACGAAGCACATTTCCATCTCCAAAGTTCTGTCAATACTCAAAATTGCAGAATATGGGCAAAATAGAATCCCTTCCAAATGCAACTATTGCCTCTTCATTCTCAGAAGGTCACTTTGTGGTGAGAGTTTACGGCAGCATTTATTGTTGACCAATTCTTTTTCCAGGAGCTTGGTCCTTCGGGTTCTGTAACCTGTATAGTCAATGGGACAAGTTATGAAACTCTTTTGTGAAACCAGCTAATTCCAGCACTGCAACGGCGTGGATGTGTGGATAGCACAATTTTTATGCATGATGGCGCCCCTCCGCACATTGCCAGACCAGTGAAGTTGCTGTTGAATCTGCATTTTAGAAATGACAGAATTATCAGTCGCCATATCCTAAAAGCCTGATCGCCAACATCACCTGACCTGAAACCTTACGACTTCTGGCTGTGGGATTACCTAAAAGATGTTGTGTACGGGGTCCGATTGCGAACTTAGCTGAGTTGGAAAACCGCATTACGCAGCTCAATATCACCACTGAAACACTCCGATCTTCTTTGGAGCATAATGTTTTGCGCTTTCAGCTCATATGAGAAAATGGACGACAGCATATTGAACATTGCTTAAGCAAGTCGAAGCTGACTTCCTTTTCTTGATGGTTTCATCAGTTTTTGCTTTTCTACGGTTTTTTGCCTAGGGACAATTAAAAACCGATTTTGTCCTATCCGCTGTGGCACCACCTTGTCGTGGTGGATAGGCTTTGAACAAAGATTGCCACAGCAAAATCTCACGTCTTTTAATTAGCATATTAAAATTAGCGCATCTTTTAAAGCAATCATTTTTAGCATCTTATCACGAGTAGAGGGCCATCTATCGGCCAACGTTTGATTTTTTTTTCTTTCGCAAAACAAATTCCCATTGCTTCATGTATACTCAGAGAAATATCATGTCATTCTGACCAGTGATTCTTTTTTACAGCCTTTTGAAAGTGCAACTTTAAATTTATTCATCCTGTATTAATAAAAAAATTCAAAAATATTGTGATTGCTGAATTGTGTTGATTGAAGTTTAAACAGTGGTGAATCCAGGGTGGGTGCAATATTTGTTCTTTTTCTCTTTCAAAATAGCGGCAACATTGTTTTCTGGCTTAACAGGCTCTAAAAGTTCCCTGCTTATGCAGTCATTCCACTCGTACTTGTAGCTTTAACGCGGTGGAAAGCATTTTTGGCTAGTTATTTCATTGGGTTTTATTAAATTATTGAAATTATTGTAGTGCCCTTTGTAATGCTTATTGTTAGATGGTAAAGTCTGTAAATTTAAAGTGTTTTGATTAACATAAGCAATGAGGTTTGATATTCGGTGACTTTGGTATTTGTGTTTAATGTTTTACCAAATTTCTTGATTTCCGTTATAGAATATTACTGAAAATAAGACATTGTAATTGAATACGATTTTATGAGAATTTGAGTATAGTAAAACATCGTTTATACGTCTTTCAAGGGAAAAAAACGATGTATAAATGAAAAGAATTATAATCAAAACGAAGTCCTTACTAATTACAATGAGTACGAATGATTCGCGATTGTGATAAAATGACGTATAAATGAAAAACCTATAAACAGTAATTTCCTGTAATTTATTACCTTCGTTCACTCCTGTAAAATTTCGAGACGTCAATACGATTAAAAATCTTATGACACTTGACAAAATCCTGGTTTGGCTAATGAGTTTAGAAAAAGCCCTAATCCAGGTGCGCTTTACAAATTTGTTACTAGAGGACTTGTTTCACAGTTTGAATATGAAAAAATAAAAGCATACCAAAACGTAGTATTATAAGTTTAAAGTGTTATCAGCTTCATTATGGAGTATGGTCACCTGTAACAGCCATACAAGCATAACAACTATGTTTTATTTTCAAAATAATAGCATTTATTTACGCAATGTATTAATATAGTGTAAACTAGTACTATTCAGTTTCATAAAAGAAATCCTTTTGTAATGATAATTTAGCGAAAAATAGGCTCATCAATCAATTTATAAAATTTGACATTTTTGTCTTAGTTTTAAGACTGTAATCTAATCCTCCGAGAGCCGAACCGGATAGTGGAGATAACGTAAAATATTGTTAAAAAATCTACAGTCGCTTTCCTGTCTTGCTAGTCTTATAATTGGGAAGAGAATTTAACAGATGTACTTATGGATGCCATCGACGACCCGGTCCGGAATCCCTGACCTTGGTGACAAATCGAAATTCCCCGAAAATGTGATAATTTTCTCGATGTCTCTATTAGGAAAGAAGATGTACAGAATAAACTCGATAATTCCATGTGACATCACGACCAGTCTAGCAAGGGTATACAAAGGAGGCAACCGAAAGAAGGGGATGACTTTGGAGTTTCGCCTGCAGTTCGAGCTGGAAACCCGGTGAGCTGAACGCTATTGAAAGTGTTGTTACTGCCATTAATAGTGATTTGCTGACTGTTTGTGTTACCAAATCCGAAATGTTACTAATATGTTTGAGAAGAGGTTTTCTCATTTGAAGTAAATACCTTCAATATTAGTGAAAATATGAGCAATTGTTTTAAATAATTTTTTGCGCATGTACCAAACGTAGCGGAATTCTATTTTCATAACTTCAAAGACAGAAAAATATAGGTGAACTCACATAAAAATTTCTGCTTAATACTATTAAGATTCAGAAAGATGCCGGCATTTTGGCCAGCGATGTATTATTTTAAATGCCATCTGCAGACCCCAGACGGCGTTTGTGCACCCATCTTCCTATGTGATTTTAGATGCTTATCCTATGCCTGAGATACCCTTAAAGTGTGGACTCATTTTTATAATCGTCCTACTTTCATAAGTATGCGTAACATTGTATTGCTCAATCTCACACTTAACTTAATCTTATATCTTAATTTTAGATTTAATAACTTGAACGTATTATAGTTCTAGTTATGAATCTTTGTCTTTGAGCGAGAAATATAATTTAAATGGTGTGTAGCAGGTTACCTTAAGATGATTTTGCTGTTTAACCCAGCATGAAAAATTATTTTTAAATTTCATCAGGTAGATCAATTTTTAGTTAACAAAGTTTTACTACCATATGTAGCAAATTACACTTGCCATGATTTCTGCAAATAATTTGAAATGTTAATTTTAGAGTTTACACTAAATATAATTATTTACCGAATATATGATTGTATTTAATTTTGATAACCTTGACTATTTAATTGACTGCTATCCGGAAGAACTTAAACCAATAATAATATCAATAATTGTATTAATAACTATTATTAATTATTTAGATTTATTAATTGAAACTTTAGCTCCAGGAGTTTCGGTTCATGCCCATGAGAGATTAAATGACTTTAACTAGGGCTATTTTTCTTTGCCATTATCAAAAACCAATCTCAATCTCAAACTCATAAAAAATACCACCCACTCTCAAATCATAGGAATCAAAAATATTTGCAACAACCATTCTACTAGTGTCAAAGCCATTGACAATTTACGTATTAATTTAAATTTAAACGGCTACCCTGGATATCTCTCTAAAATTTAGAATTGAAGACTTTACTAATTTCTTAGGTTTTATTAACCCTTTGGCCGCCTGGAACGTGGAAAGATGATCTCCGAAGACTTTACAACAACCAGCTCCGTAGCAGAAAGTTAGACATTCTCCGAAGTAGGAAGTTGCTCACTGTTAATTATCCGTAAACCGGCTCCAACGTAGAAATCGCTACTGCTTTCCTCCTCCCTCATAATGAGCGAAGCGGGTCAACTGCTTCTCAAGGTCGGTTTGTGATTTTCACTGGCGATTAGTATTTGGGTGAATTGAATTCCTGAGAACGTGAGATATATAAGGATCGCTTGGTGATGGTGAGCAAAATCTTTATCATTGATTTAAATAGTTGGATGTTTCACTGTAAATTAAATATCAAGCAAAAAAATAATAGACTTGTTAAAACTGGCGTAAATTTTTGGTGAAAGCGGGGAATTCTCTCAATTTTACAGCGATCCTTAATAATTATTTTTTACTGGTTATCATGACAGTGTTTGAAATTTCTAAAGTTGCTAAATGAAATATGAAAAAAATAAATATATTTTTTTAGAAAATGCTTTTACTAAAATGCAATAAAAAGTAATTTTTTTTCTATTTATAAGTTTTGAAAAATTACCTTTTTCTAAATATTAAAAGTGAGGCAAATTTTTATTCATGAAGATAAATAGCATTGGCATCTACGCTATGAATATATATATTTATAACGCTTTTATTATTTAGTCTAAAGTAAATTTGGAAGCATCTGGATAGAATTATTTATTTATTTTACTTTCAGATTGGATTTTTGTAAAAGACTTTTTAACCATTATTATAACTATTTTTCAATTTGATATATATATATATATATTCAAGCTGTTATGCCCGGCGTTTCTCGGGATTAAAATACCGTTATGTCTAATATTTTTAATGTAAACATTATTTTTGTATAGAAAATTATAATACTCAAAATTCTTTAATATTCTGTGTTTTTTTCTAGTTTATTTTCAAATTATTTTTTATAAAAATTGAAGTATAAGATCGGTTTTACCAAATGTTTTGGGTCAACTATTAAAAAGATGATTCTTCTTTAATAAAAATTGTTAAAATAAATCAAGTCAGTAGGTATTTCTAATATGAACTATGAATCTTCTGCTTTTAAAATATTCTTTAGATTCTTCCAGAATTCTGTTAATATGATCTAGCAACATCTGTTCGTGTGCATTGTTGTTATTGAGCATTAAAATATTGTGAATTTTAAAAACAAAATTTAATTTTTAAAAATGAGAGCAACCAATAGAGGAAAAAAGAAATTTGTGCCAATGAAAAGCTTATATTTTGATCTTTCATGTAGTATCAAGATAGAGTTTCTGAGATAATATTTTAGATAGATATCACAGAAAAACGCAAAATCGTGTTTAATTTTAATTGAATAAAATTTGAATTAACTTTTTTAAAGACAATTTGATTTAATAGAGTTTGTGAGATAATATTTTAGATAGATATCATAGAAAAACGCAAAATCATGTTTAATTTTAATTGAATAAAATTTGAATGAACTTTTTTTAAGATAGTTTGATTTAATAGAGTTTGTGAGATAATATTTTAGATAGATATCACAGAAAAACGGAAAATCATATTTAATTTTAATTGAATAAAGTTTTAATTAAGTTTTTGGGTTTTTAGAATTAGGCTTCCATTTCTGATATAACATATTTTAAAAAATAAACAGAAGTAAAGCTACATTAGTTGAAAATCTCTCCGTTGCCTAGCAACGAAGTATATATATATGGTTTATTTCAAATTCTTCCTGATGTAATCAATTACAAATTTCTTAAATTTTTAAAAATCACTAAAGGTTGAAGAAAAAATAACACGGATATAAAATTAATATCATTGAAAAGGAAAAATATTGAAATTAAGGTTGATATAAAATTGTTTTTCGTGGTTAAATTTGCATCAAAGTTAATGAGGGAAAACTGTTTCGGATTTCTGAAAATTTTCTATCTAATTAACTGACTGTTTAATTAGCGTTTGTAATTTGAATAGTTCATAGGTATCTTCCTCTTGTTTTAAAAAATAAGTATGCAAAGTTTGGTTGAAATTTGTGCAGTATTTAGGAGATGTGGAACATACCCACATTCATACATAATCACACACACTTACAATGATTTTTATTTATATTAAGATATATATAGGGGAAAGTGGAGTAAGACCAGGTAGTGGGATGAAACAGGGTGATTTTTATTATAAAGCTATTATTTTTTATATCTAGCAGACAGATACTGAATTACACGCTATTACTCAATAAAAAGGAATAGCAAAATAGCGTGTTCTAGCTGTTGAATTCATTGATTCAGCAAAGGTTTTGTTACTTTAAGACGTCAAATCTTTAAAATTCGCTTGATTTTAAACTATCCTTACTAAAAAAGCATTAAAGTTACAAAACCTCTATTTAGTTCAGCTTATTATACGTCTACTAAGGATTTATGCCTTATTAAAAAATAAGGATTTACTCCAATAATTGATTGGTAATATTTAGTTTTTTTATAACCTCCGTAATAGGAGTAAATCCGGGTACTCCAGGTGATGTTAGACCCAGACAGTCAGTATCGATGATTCTTCCGATGAAGACCATAAAAATACATCATACGTTAATTGTTTCTATTTTAATGGTGTATTTTGTTATTTAAATAAAGAAGAAGGGTTAATCCAACCAAATCTATTTTAGTTGTGTCCACGAAATCTGCAGTGGCGCGGAGGAAGAAGGCAATTGATTTACATGTGAATTTTGTAACTAGTATTCTTAAATTGTCATATAAAATAAAAAAAGATTGCAACTTTTCAGCTGAAAATCGAGTTTTCCTACTTTCCCATAACGTTAACATGTGTACCCGGTTTTATCCCACTAGTAGAGTAAAACCTGGAAGTTCAATTTTTTGATAAGAAGAGTAATGAAAATGTAACTTTTCTGGAAATATATATTGTAGCCCGAGGATAAACAATCAATATTTCAATAAAATTCTATGTCGACCCTTTCAGCTCCAACAAGCCCTCGAACCTTATCTACCCGGTTTTACCCCACTTTTCCCTATTCGTTTTAGTGCATTTTGATAAGAGCAATTTACTTCTGAAAGATTTTTACAATGTTTAATTTAATGTATGTTTTCATGTCACTGAATTTTTATACAAATGTTATTTAATACTTTTCGCATATTTTAATTTGATCCTTTGTTATCTTAATTTTTGGGTCAGATAGAAAATACCTTTTCTTTTCTTTCCAAATCCACCTTCAAACGCGAGAAAATTTGACAATCATCTAATCTTGCGACGGAGTGCAAAAAATACATGCATACGATAAAAAATAACTTAGTAAAGATAACGACTGATAAAAAAGTTAAGCATTTCAATTGAAGAAAATATATTTACATAATAGAAGACTTTTTAACCGTTATATGCAAGCATTTTTTTCTATACAACAAAATAAGATTGTAAATGAAAATGTTTGCTCATTGTTGCTTTAGAAAAATGCTTTGAAAATGGAATGAATAAATTGAACTCTGCATTATAATTTTTTGCCATTGTACAACGCTTTATAGCCTGAAGCAATTTTTAACTATTTCCGCATCTTCAGGATGCGAGTTGGAAACTCATGAATTAGAATTAAAACAAACATGCAAACTTTTACAATTAAAATCCAAAAATTGTATTATAGATAAAAGTTACTAACTATCAGATAATCTAGTTTTCTATACACACAGGAAAGACAGCTGTTTTAAAAATTGAATCATTTAAATATGATAAAATTCCGTCTAGAAGAACACGCAACATAAATTAGAATACATACAACTTTACCTAGAAGTGTCTATTTTTTTTATAAATATTTTTCAAAAATATTAAATGTTTATTAAAAGCAACTCTTCTGAAATGGTTTGGAAACATTCTTTAAAAATTGAAAATTGAAGTAAAATATTGAGTAATAAATTGAACTTTTGAAAGCATTAATTTTCTATCATTATAGAAAGTTTGAATAAGAAAAGATTAGAATGAAAATTCTTATGAAGACTTACAAATACTAAATTCGAACTTGTTATTTGCACTCAGAATATGGCAAGACTATGAGTTGTAATTAATAAAAAGTCCTAAATTCAGTATTTAGAAGATAATGCGAGAATACGTATCTTTTGGAGCAATTCATCCACTAAAATTACCTGCAAGGCAAAAGAATAACTTAAGAAACTGATTGGTTATGATATATTTGAAAAACTTAAGCAGCACATAAAACCCCCATGTCAATTACTCATTCAAACAGTGCTTCCTTTCCCACCGTTTGCAATTCGCGTTTTTGAAGCATGTTTGTTTATTCTTTGCGTGTTTATCAGAATTAAAAAGCTCTTTATATCTTCTCGAGTAAACGAGCTGATTTTGCAAAAAGGCAGTTTAATATTGCTAAAAAAATAATTTATTGAACGTTGCAAATCAAATGTTACTTTTTGTTATTCGGGGAATACCAAATATTATGCTCTATTAAAACGCTTCAGACTGAGTGCTCTCAGCGAAAATCAAGTTCTTCCAAGTTCTTAGTTGCAAAACCACAATGCAAGCATTCTCAGCAGACAGATTTATTACATTGAATAGAAAGGAATGAATGTGAGACTACCCGATCACGTGAGTCCAATTCACTCGGCTCTACCCCAAATTCCTAGTATTATCCGACCTTCAATGTTGACGGTAGACAGGGGGTCCAACCCCTACAATTATGTGTAAGGGGAACAATAAGTTGTAAGGAGGGAGGAATTCTATGTGATCGTTTTAGAAATACTCTCTAAGTTATTCTTTGAGAGATTTGAGTTCAACATTTATCTAGAGAGGTGCAATTTTAAGTCAGATGTCTTCTTGGACTAGAGACGTTCGAAGGGTTCAAGACCAATTCGAATATTTCTTTTAAGTTAGGAATAAATATCATACTTGTTTCTGATTCGGAATTCTTATTTTTCTTTAATTTTTTAAATAAAAAGTTTTCAGAAAATTAAAAAAAAATATATTCGAATTATCCGAACTTGCAGATTCCTAAGCTTTGCTTTCTCAGGATTCTATTGTATCGAGGTCCGTTCGCAGTGAAAGAAATTTCCTGGAACACGCTGCGAGCTATTCGCGAACTGTTCTGCTCGCAAGTGTATACACTTATTTAGGAGAGCCAAGCGTTTCTAAACGCATGTACGTAAATACAACAGCGTAATTAAATGTTGCTAAGCTCTTCTAAATGGCATTTCTATACAGTTTTACTAATAAATTGAAAATAATTCTTCAGATTTAATATGTTGACCAGTTTGACTATTGTTATGTTTCCGAAACTTTTAAGTTCCCAATGTTCTTTCCCCCTGGTACCCCTTTGATTAGTTTTTTTGATTTTTGAATACCCCTACTTTCAAACCCTCTCCCAATGATCATTCCTCTGAAAGAAGCTTTTCATTCGTTCAGCTTTTATGTTACCTTAAGACTCAAATGACTCGAGTTAATTTTAACCACTTAACAGTTTGTTCACTCTCGTACCGCATTGATTAGTCTCTTTATTTTTCAATACTCCTTGCTTTCGACCCCCTTCCCAATTTTTTTGCAATATTAGACTTTAAAGTTAAGCATTCGAATTAACTGAACCACTTCACAGTTTCTTTTTCTGCCATATTGTGTCCATAAATAGGCACATTTTTTGTAAGCAATTTTGTATTCAAATTGATTTTATAAATTCAAAACAGTTACAAGTATTGATTTTATTAATTTTTGATAATTTTTAATTGCAAGGAAAATAGCACCTATAAACTGATTTACCTATCCTAACCTGCGCAAAACACTTGTTTTGCTATCCAGCATTAATTAGACTGCTAGAGACATTTACTAGGAACAATGCAAAGTAAAGAAAGTGAAAAAGACGGGAAAATCAATGGACTTCCTTAGAAAAATGACCTGCCCGAGGCTTCAATCTACGCAAGGCATTGTTCTTTTCGCTAGACTCTTTCAGGGTCCCTCCGATTTTTCGTTCTAATTTCAGTCTAGACAGAATTCCATTCCAACAATGGCAAGCCGTTTTTCTCATTTTTATCGCTTTTTCCATCTCGCATTCCAAAATATACAGTTAGTCTGTTAAGTGAATGGCCGTACTTACAATTGCCGAATGTGATTATCTGCTATCTAAGTGGAAGACAATTTCAATAAGAACCTTGAGCTTGTTTCATGGCGATGAGTTTTATAAAATTATGCTCAAATGAAGAGAGATATTTCCTCATATCTGGAGCAGTTTCCAGCTTACTACGGTATTTGATCTTAATATACACGCATAATACGAGTATACTCTTTCCACAAGGTCTATGTTCATAAGTGGTATTAATTATTTTACTTTCTCGTCAATGTTTGCTTGGTACTCTTCATTCACTGCTACACAATAGGCTTTCGAATAGCATAAATTTAATTTTCGCACGAAGTTGAGGAAAAAAAATCCTATAACATTTTAATTTTTATTTTAATCCATTTTGTGTTTCCGCCATTGCCAACATTACCTTCGCGTACCCCAGGGGTACACGTACCACAGATTGGGAATCACTGGCATGGAACCAAAAGCTGCAAGTGAATATAAATCTCCACTACGTACACATAAAACCATACAGAAGAAGAAAGCCATACAAATTTTCGAAGACGAAAATGATTTTGGCTCATGTCTATTCAAAGGAAGCTAAGAATGCTTTGAAACATTCTTCAATCATTTTGTTCCGAATGCACATTTTTTACATCCATTTTCATAAAAATATCACGAATACTCTGGAATATATAAAGGTTTCTTTACAATATCTCAAATTTTTCGCGTGTTTCTAGCTTATAAAATATAGGGTTCACGCCAACTGTTGCGAAACGTTAATCTAATATATGTTAGAGAAACATTTGTTTTAAAACCTGAAATAAATACTTGAAGAATATTATATAAAGAAGAAATATGAGGAAGAATTTGTAGTAAATACATTTTAACTACGCTTGCACGAAACATAGAGTAATTTTTTTTTCATAACGTCGAAGCTAGATATCTAAGGCAGCTTATATAAAAATTCCGGTTCAATACCAGTAAGATTTAGGCATTGCAACCAGCAGAATTCCTGTTGTTCTCTAAGAGAAACAAATTATGAGAGGTTTCAACAAATCAATATTTTTAAACTTGAATCTTCGAACAGCAATATTGAATTTTATGACATTTGAATATCCTGAGTACCCATCTGAACTTATCAATTAAATACATAATTAGAATTGCAATTCGACGATTAATACAGGAAGGTTCATGTTTAAAAATTAGTGATTTGTGGAAACACCTCAAAATTGTTTGCCATTTCTTGGTTGCCTTGCCTACAACTTTCTAAATTTTAATGGTTTTGAAATGGAATTTTTATATTAGTTGCCTAAAATACCTGGCTTCGACGCTATGAAATAAAATTTACTTTATAGTTTTCACATGTTGAATTAAAAAGTATTTACTAAAAATACTGATATTTCTTCAAATTGTAAATTTATGAAATTCAAATTTTCATAAAATTTTCTCCAACATTTTGTCGAGTATTCTGGGAGTTTCGCAAAATTTGGCGTAAAACTCTACATGTTATAAGCAAAAAACATGCGAAAATTGGTTTGTTTTTAAAAAACTTGATATCTTCCCGAATATTGAAATTTTTTTATGAAATTACATGCAAGCAATGTGCATAAGAAGCAAAATGATTTATAAAAGTTTCAAAACATTATCAGCTCCCTGGGAAACGAATGATCTCAGATCATTTGCTTGTTCATCAATTTGTGGACTGTCCCTGTCCCCGCTACAAAATCTTCACTGTAAAATGTGAGTTGCAACGATTGTGCGTCCCATGATTCTTTACAACTGATAGTAAACAATTGTATTAAAATAACCTCTAAATGTTTCGCATTTTACCTAACTTGCAATACATTTAGCCAGTAGTGTTTGCGGAGGAAACCGTTAATAATGAAAATTATGAATAATGAAAATTATAATAATGAAAAGAGATTTGACTTTGAAAAAGAGCATGAAAAAGACACACGCTTATGGAATTCTGTGATTTTTTCTGATAAGAGTAATTGAATTTTTATGTTTCAGAGGAACATTAAAAAAATTGTGGAAAACAAGCAAAGTCAAAGCAAAATCCAATAAATACGACAGGAACTGTTAAGCTGGGGTGTTTAAAATCTAGTTTGTGGTTGCATAGCAGCTTCTGGAGAATGCAATTTAGTTGTAATCGCTATAAAAATGAATCATTATAGTGTAATTCTTTTTAAAAAGAAGCGCGTTTTTCCACGAAGTCACAGAAGCGACATTTTCCTTAGAACATGTCTTCCGTAAAACAATTCCTGGTCTTTTCAAATGATAACAACTTCAATTTTCGTTTACCAGCCCGGACATTCAAGTCCAAGCTATAAATTAAAAGAAATCGTTCGAGAAGTATTGCCTATTGACTAGGTTATATTTGTGGGAATATTTATACAGACAAAGTTAAATTAAAATAGTGGTAGAGTTGTTATTAAGACGTCCATTTCCAACCAAATGCTTGATTTTTCTACGTTTTTTAAGGTATAAATTATCTCTGGAAAATAAATACAAATCCGAATGATTCTAATTGAATGATTTTCTCTGCACATTGTCAATCTTTCAAACAGTTTCGTAGTGGCGTTAACTCTAGAAAAATTGTGCTCTTTTCAATTCACGAATATTCATACATTGTAAATTCTTTTATTGCAAAACGCCATCTTGTAATATGGGAACTAATAATTTAAGAAAAGAAAATGCACGAATATCAAAAAAAATATTCTATATGCATAGTATTCTTATTGGAGAGTCAAAAAATCAGTTTCGTTTTAATTTAATTATTATTTAAATTTTAATTTGAAGTAGTTGAATTCGACTTGTCTGAACAGTGTTCGAAGTCATATGCACCAAGTATAAACTGTAATACCGCAATCAGATCAGTAAATTAATTTCTGTCAAATAATATCAAGATTTAACGTCTTAAGGGGACTTGGCACCCTAAGAATTCCGAAAAATCAATGAAAATATCGATTTTCAAATTTTGAGTGGAAAATGATCCTTGAACCTTTGACTTAATAATCTGAAAGTTTCAAAACAATCAGACAAATATTTTGTGAGATATGAAGTTATTTTGTCTAACATTTCATCACGTGCCACGCCCACTTCAAATGTTTAAATCATGCATATTTCATGTGTAAGTTGCAAAGCCACTTAATTTTTTCCATAAAAGCAAAGCAAGTTAGTTGTTTCAAACAGTAGCCGTTTAATCTTTGTTTGTTTACTGTTTTACTGCTTTCGCTTCTTTATTATTTATGAAGTTTATCGTCATCATCATCATCATCACTGCTTTCGCTTCTCATTTTGTTTGAATTTCTCACTGTCAATAAAATTTCAATAAAATGGTTTCAAATTTTTTCTCTGTTATAATGGATATATGATAAATAGTACTGCAGATCATTTATTAAAAATTTTGACTAAAAAATTTGAAAAAAGTCAAATTTTTCGCATTTTTAAATTTTTTTTTCTAATTATCCCTATAAATGAAGATACTAATTAATAATTATAGTAGAAATAAATATTAATAAAATTGATAACTTAGGACTCGCAAATGTCAGGTTATTGCTCTGAAAAAAAACTAGCTTGATCTAAGTTGTTTTTATTACAATTTTATTGTTCTTAAAACTTTAAGGCTGTTTTTCTCAGTTTGCTTTTTTCCAAAATTGTGTCTGCTACAAAATGAAAAAAGTCGATCTCTTTTTATTCTAATTACTTGAAATTTTTTCTGTTCACTCACAAATGCATACTTAATAGAATTAGGGATGGATTTGTAAAAATTTTGATTAGAAAATTTTTTAAAAATGTACAAAGTGAAAAATTCTGATATTTTCCAAAAATTTTTACAAAATTTTGAACAAAAATTTTTTTCTCTGAAACTAATGTAGATATCAAAAACCGATCCCTGTTTCTGTTAAGTATATTGAGAGGTCCCTTTAAAAAAATTTGGAGAAAAAATATTAAAAATTGTATGAGAAGAAGCATTTCAAAAAAGGGTTAATTTTTTTAAAAAAATTTAAAATTTTTAAATTTGTAATTTTTCAAAATGAAAAATATTTTAGAAATTTCAGTTTCTGCACAGTTTACATCTATCTATTACAAAATTGAATAAGTTTGATCAAAATTGTAGAAAAAAAATTTGGGGGTGCCAAGTCCCCTTAACTGACTTCTTTTATCAATTATCTAATTTAATGACACCTTTTATTTTGGGAATGCGTTGTCATTTTAATTCAGTTGAGAACCTAAATGAAAACCAAACTGTTAATGGATTCCACGTAACTTTTGTATCCAATTATAGTGTTTTTGAATGATTTTGTTTTAGTGTGTAAGTTTAAAATTGAGTTAATTATATCGACGTCCCTCGTGCTCCCTCTCTAAACTAACACACCGCATCAGCGTCCCCAAATGTATGATTTATCGTGCAACGGGCCTAACAAACGACATATCTTCAGAGGTATCTGGTCACGAAACTGAAGCCCATCAGTCTAAGTTTCACCAGGCCGGGTGCTTATTATTAGGCCACCACGGCCACTACTCCCTATTCGCTCAAAATGCTCTACAATATTGCTACAATGCATTGCTGCGTTATTCGAATTTGAACGGTAATACTTAAACCATTGACGCTATTTCTTAAAAAAAAACTTTGGAGTTGTTTGATTTACTCCGTGGTCTCATTGCGGATCTTTAAAAACTGATAAAAATTTGTTTTAAAAATTTTCCAAAATTTTCAAATATTGCATTTTTTTGTTAACTTTTGAGGATTTGCGCGATCGGAAGATGTTCTCAAAATAGATAAATATCTTTTTTATGTAGCAGAACCCTTTGAAACTTTTTTCCATTATAGTTCTAAAAAAGTTGGAAGCAAAAATTTTACAAAATTCTCCATTTATTATTAAGATATTATCAGATTTCAATAATTTTTTTTGTTATATAAGTATGCCCCAATCCCAACGTTTCAGCGCTATAGCGATTCTGAAATATAGATTTCAATTTTTTCATTCGACCCTAATGTATACGCTCCTTCACCCGTGATTGCTTCGGCACTGTATAAGAAAGTGGTTTAATAAAGGGAATCTCAGACTCGAAAGCCTGTTGGAGCTAAACTATTGAGCATAGAGCTTGTCAAATATTATTAAAATATTCATTGTTTAACAGAGTACCACATATTATTATTTAAAAATCCTAGTTTCATTACTTTTTTATGAATGATTTCTTTATATAAAAAGTCAAACCGCCGGATTTTACCATACTACTCGGGTAAAACCGGATACACGTTCTAACTTTACTAGAAATCAGGAAAGCTAGATTTTCAATGGAAAAGTAGGAGACATTTTTCTTTTATGTGACAATATAAAAATATTAGTTGGAAAAATCACATTACAATTAGCTGTTTTCTTTCTCAGCGCCATTGCAGATTTCGTGGGTTCAGCCATTCTCTGTGGGTCCAACTAAGACAGCTTTTACATTGGATCCATGGTTTGCATTTATTTAAATTTGAAAATACTGCATTAAAAGGTGAACAATAAACGTCTGATTGGTTTTTATTTTCTTCAGCGAAAGAATAATCAATTTTGTCTGACGCGGTTTAACACCACTTGGAGTACCCGGTTTTTCCCCGAGTGCAGAGATTATACAAAACGAAATAGAACCACGAAACATTTCGACTAAATCCTTATTGTTTGAAAGGATATAAATCCTTAGTAAGCGTATCATGAGCTGGACCAAATATAATTTTTATAACTGTAATACTTATTAAGTAAGGATTATTTAAAATCAAACGGACAATAGAGAGTCGACGTCTTAAAACAAACAAATCTTCACAGATACAGTGAATTCAAAAGCATCAACATGGCCACTGTGACCATTCTTTCTTCTTACATAGTGAAGTTTAATTCGAAATCTGTCCACTAGAAAGGAAAACTAATAACACCAGAATTAATATAACCTGTTTCACCCCTTGAAAAAGTGCAAAAAATCATCTAAAAGGCTAAATCTGAGATGAGAATTCGAAACATTTAGGAACAAGGCGACCTTTCATATTCACGAATAAAAACAGCGGGTTAGAAACGCACGTCTAGAAGCAACTGCAGGGCTATTTTGGAATTGGCTATGTCATTTAGCGCTGCAATCAAATGACGATGACGTCACTTGGCCCCTCCCCTCTAAGCTTCTGCATCATACCAGCACCAGGGCGCTTGGACCCTGTCAGATTTGGTGAGCACCAGGAAAAAACCACGGCGGATCTCCAGTGGAATCGGGTTTTCGGATCTGGAGCCCTCCAGCTGTGAAACCAGGTGGTGCTGTCTTACCACTAGACTAAGACAGCACTACCTGATACGCGAAAAATGAAATAAAATCTCCAAATTAGCGCGACAAAATTCATATGTTGAAAACAAATTTAGAAAATTATGTAATCCCGAGACATTTCGTCGTGTATTACGAAAGGGAGGATAACCAACACGGTCAGAAATACACTACTGGCTAAAAGTATTGCAAGATTGGTAAAATGCGGAACATTTGGAATTAATTTGAATACAATGGTTCACAATCAGCTGTGGAGAATCACGGGACATACAGTAATTGAAAATCACATTTTGCCACAAGGACATTTAAGAGACCATCATCAAATTGATGAAAACGAAAATTATTCCGGCTCATCCCGTTTCATAGGAAGCTGATAATGTTTTGAAACTTTCATGAATCATTTTTCTTCTTATGCAAATTGTTTACATGCATTTCCATAAAAGTATCATGAATATTCTAGAAAATATAAAAGCTTCTTTAAAACATCCCACAATTTTGTCAAGTGTTTTTGCTGATAACATGCAGAGTTTTGTGCCAAATTTTGTGAAAATTGAAGAAAACTCGTCAAAATGTTAGAGAAACATTGTATTAAAATTGAAGTAAATAGCTTGAATATTTGAGGAAATATGAGTACTTATAGTGAACACATTTAACTGCGGAAGCTCGATAAATAGTGTAAATTTTCATTCCTAATATCTAAGCTAGATATCTACGGCAGCATATATAAATATTCCATTTGAATACTATTAAGATTTAGAAAGTTTTAGTCCGGCAGAATTTCTGTAGTTATCTAAGAGGAATGAATTATGAGTGGTTTTCCACAAATCAATATTATTAAACTTGATTCTTCGAACAGAAACATTGAATTTCATGAAATTTGAATTACCTGAGTACCCATCAGAACTTATAAATTGAATACATAATTAAAATTTCAAATCGATGAAAATCCAAGTTTAGGAATTATTGATTTGTGGAAAACCAGTCACCATTTTTTGTCATTTCATAGTTGTAATGCGTATAACGTTTTGAATCTTAAAAGTATTCAACAAAAATTTTTATATAAGCTGCCTTAGATATCTTGCTTCGACGTTATGTAAGAAAATTTACGCTATGTTTCCCGTTAGTGCAATTAAAAAGCATTTAACACAAATACTTATGTTACCAGAAATATTAAAGTATTTCCTCAAATTTTAAAACATTGTTTCTCTAACATTTTGTCGAGTATTCTGAAAGTTTCACAAAATTTGACGTAAAACTCCGCATGTTATAAGGAAAAAACCTTCGAAAAATATCGCATGTTTTAAAGAAGCCTTTATATCTTCCCGAATATTCATGATTATTTTATGAATATGCATGTGAACAACGTGCATAAGTAGAAAAATATTGATGATAGTTTCAAAACATTATCAGCTTCCTGTGAAAGGGAATAAAGCCCAAATCATTTTCGTGTTCATCAACTTGTGGAATGTCCTCTAAATGTCCTCACAACAGAATCTTCACAGTGAAATGTGAGTTACAACGATTATGTGTCCCTCGATTATTCACAACTGATAGCTAACCATTTCATTCAAATCATCTCTAAATATTTCGCATTTTACCATTCTGGCAATACTTTTGGCCATTAGCGTATGCGAAGGAAACCGTTCTCAATGAAAGTTAATCGCAAGAAGACACTTGATCTTGCAGAAAAGAGTGAAAATGCCCCTTTCTTTTCGATATCCGTGACTTTTTGGGAAGAGATTAATTCAATCTGTACGGTTCAGACATAGAAACATTTTTTGACAAACAAGCAAAACCAAAGCTAGAGCGAATAAATATAACAGGAACTGCAAAGCAGGGGTGGTTCGATTGTGGTTTGGGGTTGCATAGCAGCTTCTAGAGAAACCAATTTAGTTGTAATCGATATAAAAATAAATCGATATGGCTTCTATATATCGATATTTATTGAACAGAAAAGTACATCCTTCAACCTAGTCACTGATACGGCAAATTCCTGAGAAGAACAAATGTCTTCATTGAAAAGATTGAGTTTCTTTCTCAACCCTGAGAAAGTGAATATTTGCTTATCTCTAATACTATCTGAATTAGGCTTTTAAATTTTTTAGGAGCTGTGCACAACTCCAAATTTTAAAAGGACAAGTCATGAGCGGTCAAATGCCAGAGAAACAATTGGCGGCGTGAAGTTCATTGCTAACAGTTGGTTACTATCCATTCACCCTTGGAAGAGCTAAAAATGTAATTACCTGCCGTTCTCCTCAGCATTTCTCTAAGACGCAGGACAAAACAGTGCCCGCAATTACTTCCTTCAGTACGTACGGTATGTACGTGAGCAGTACCCAAATGTTATCAATGCACTTCACACCGCTAATCGCTTCTTCTTCATTTTGCCACTAATAACTTGTCTGGCTAAAATATGCTTGTGCACGGAACATTACATTTAAATAATCTGTCCAGATATAAAAGTTTTAAAAAACCGACTTTATTTCGGTGTTCACTTTCTTTTCGATATCCGTGACTTTTTCAGAAGAGATTAATTCAGTCTCTACGGTTCAGACATAGAAACATTTTGTGGAAAACAAACAAAAACAAATCTAGATTCAATCAATATGAAAGGAATTGCTAAGCAGGGTTGGTTCCATTCTGATTTGGAGTTGCGTAACAGCTTCTAGAGAAAGAATTTAGTTGTAATCGATAAAAAAATGAATGAATATGACCTATTTATTGATACGACAGTTTGCTGAGAAAAAGTCTTCTTTATAAAGGTTGGGTTCCTTTCTCAACCCTGAGAAAGTGAATATCTGTTTATCTCTAATATTATCTGAACTAGGCTGTTACATCTTTTTTAGGCGCTGTGCACAGTCCCGATTTTATCCGGAAAGTCATGAGTGGCCAAATGCCGGATGAGCATATGGCGGCGAGAAGTACATTCATAACAGTTGGATACTGACAAAAGACCTCTGGAGGTGCTAAAAAATTAATTAGCTGTGCCGTTTTCCTCACCATTTCCCTAAGAAGCAGACAAAGCAGGACCCGCAATAACTTCCTTCAGTACGTACGGTAGGTACGTGAGCAGTACCCAACTGTTATCAATGCACTTAAAGTCGCAAATCGCTTCTTCTGCATAATGTCACTAATGACTTGTTTGGTTAAAATCTGATTGTGCGCGGAACATTACATGGAAATAATCTGTCGAGATATAAAAATTTAGAAAGCCAAACTTCATTTCGGGGTCCTAGCTGGCGCTTAGTACACTTTGCCTATAATACCAGCGTTGTCGTATTATTTTTAGTTTTACTTAATTTCGCCGCTTATAAAGGCAGAGGTTATTTCTAATTAATTCGGATCAATAAAAAAAATTAGCAGTTTTCTAAAGTCATAATTATTAATAAAAATTTTTCTTGACAAATTTCAACTTATGCGATGCATTTTAATTATAAAGCATAATATCGTTTTATACATTTTCATTTACTTAAAGTTTAACATGTACTATACTTTGTTGTTTCTAATCCTGATGAATCTTGAATAATATTCTCGATCTTTAAACATTCAATAGGGCTTTCTGTGTTAAACCATTATGTTGTCTCGAACAGTCATAGAATTTAGGTTTCATGATGTTTTCTTCTATAAATCATGAGCTTATTGGTTTTGAGTTTCTTTACTTCTATTGGAGTGACGCTGGAATCGCTTAATAAACATTTAAATGTGGTATATTTATTGCAACTATACGTCCCTTTTATAAGTGGCCTACTCTTTTGTCATCATAGATTCGGGACGCCGAAAAGTAACGTTTCCTGAAAACGATCAATTAACTTTAACAATGCGGAAAACAGCTTGGAAACTCTAAATATCCGAAGGTAGTGCTTAAATAGCGCATGGTTGCTTATACGTGCCTGCATATTTCCAAGTAGATGTCATAAAACTACTTTCATAAAACTTCAACTCTTAAATTTCGGTCACCAACCCGGACGTTCAAGTCCAAGCTATAAATAAAAGAAATTAGACGACGAATTAATGGTGATTAAATAGTCATTGCGGAGAAAATTTTATACAGAAAATGTTTGAATTAAAATAGTGGTAGAGCTTTAATCAAAACGTCCGTTCTCATCTAAATGTTCATTTTTTCTACGTCTTTAATGTATAAATTATCACTGGAAAATAAATGCAAATCCGAATGATAGTAAGGAAAATCTGATGAATCAATACTTACTGAATTATTTTGTACCCAAATTGTCAGTCCTTCAAACAGGCATTAACTCTAGAAAAATAGCCCTCTTTTTTAATTGATGAATATTCATACAATGTAAATTCTTTCATTACAAAAGCGCCATTTTGAAACATGGCAGCTGACAGTTTAAGAATAGATTACAGCTCGAATTTAAGAAAAACATTATCATATAAGGATAATATTCTTATTTTAGGTTCTGAACATCAATTTCGTTTTAGTTTATTTATTATTTAAATTTTAATCTCAAGTTGAATATGAAATGTATAAACTAAAATTCTGCATTCAGATCACTAAATTAATTCTTGCTAATATATCAAGAGTTGACTCCTTAATTCGCTTGTTTTATCAATTCTCTAATTAAATGACACTTTCTATTTTGTGAATGTGTTGTCATTTTAATTTACTTGAGAACCTAAAGGTCAACTGAAATGCTAATGCTTTCTATATAGCTTTTGTATCGAATTATAACGTCTCTGAATGACTTTTAGTTTACATCTTAAAAATTGGGCTAATTCGATGCACGCACTGTAACACAATACATTTGAGGGGGTTAGGAATGATTCTAGAAGACATTTAAGTGATCAGTTTGAAATCATCTGACAGTTTAAGCTTTTTTAACGAGAGGTAAGAGCCAATTGAATGTTTACATCTTGCCTCTCCATGATTTTCGAAACATGTGACGCAAGCAATAGTATGCAAGAACTCATATTATGTTTTGAAGTAACATATTATATCTAGAAATTCGTTGTCAGTTGGTAACAGACCTACAGGTCAACTATATAAAGTACACTTGACTGTTAAGTATATGAATTATAGTTGCCTCTGGTAGTTCATTGCTATTAGACCGAAAAATCTCAAATACTGTAGTTTATAAATCATAATAGAGTGGATTGAATAGAATGAACACTTAGTCATAATTTCAAAAAGAAATGATATTTAAAAATTACAACAAGAAAAATAGTGGACATTCAGGATCCTAAAAATTATAATACACCTAGAAAATTTTTTGCAGATAAATTTTGTCTTGTAGGGTTAAATAAATCAAAATAAATATAATTTTCTTTTTTGAATATTTATAGACTTTATAAAGTGTTCAAACAAAGATTTGCATTTCTAACATTAAAAGAATTATAAACTGATAAAACATCTGGATGTAAATATGATATTGTGTTATTTAGCACAGTGGTCTCCAACCTTTTTATCGCCGCGGACCGGTCAACGCTTGATAATTTTACCGCGGCCCGCTGAGGGGGGGGGGACGTTGATTGTTCATATTTTAGATTCTTTTAATTTAATAATTTTAATTTAATTGTATTAAAACATTAAAAAACATTTTTTAATAATTGGTTTTTTTAATAAACAAATATTTAAACATATTCAAAATAAAATACAGTTACAAAAAAAATTGAATATAAAGTGATTTAAAATTTTAACTCACTAGAACGCTAAATCAATGAAAACCCTGAGCTTGTTTCTTTACAACGATTCCATCCGGGGGTAATAGGAGACAATGACACCCGAAGTGTGCTGCTTATGTCCAGTTTATTCCGTTGTTTTGTTTTGGTTGCTGTCGCTGCAGAAAACCCCGCTTCATACAGATAGGTTGTCGGAAATGGCAATAGGGATTTAAGTGCTCTGGTGGCAATGTCGGGGTATTCCGCCATGACTTTAATCCAGAACACCGGCAGAGTTGTTGACTCGAACGTAGTTTTAAGGATCTAGCAATCTCCAGCAGTTGATCTTCTTCTTACACAGACATGCTATATTCGCCTGATTTGTTGACAATTGGGTCGCGGATCCATTCCTTACCAGTTCGTGGGTCTTTTGTGGTCGGGAAGTTGCACTCGAACTCTTTTAAAAGCAAAGACAGGTGAACGTGCACCAACTGGGAGAATGAATGTTCAGGCCCAGTCTCGCCTAAAATCCCCGCTAATGTCTGAAACATGTCCAAATTACCTGTGTTTACGCGCTGTCCCCACAAATCCAGTTTGGCTTTAAATGCAGCTACTTTGTCTGCCAACTTAAAAACAGTTGTCGTTTTCCCCTGAAGGTACAGATTGAGTTCATTGAACAGGCTGAATATGTCACACAGGTAAGCCAGTTTTCCGACCCATACCTTGTCACTGAAATGTACTGCCAGCGGTGACTTCGAACACAATATATACGTACACCAAGCACTGTTGAACATGAGAAAGTACCGGTGAATAGACAGAAGAGCGATACACACCTTCTCTTTACCAAAGCTACAACGCCACTGCCGCTTGCAGCCGCTCAGCTCCAGACACAGGCGGCTAGAATTAAGTTCGAAAAAGAAAGAAACTTTTTAACAGAAACTAAGCATGAATTAATTATAAAGAAAGTGAACCACATAACTTCTATTTAATATTAACGGAGTTGCATGACCGTCGATAATTCAACATAAAATAAATTTTAAAAAAGAGAATACAGTATTTCCTCAGAGAAAAAAAAGCAAACAGATTATATTTATAGACAAAGTCTGGAATCGCTCTGAAATGGGGATGATTGACAGGCCGCGCCGTTGTTACAACCTTACGTGATGTTGCCACATTCAAAGTGTATCGTTTGATTGGAAGTGGGTAAGAAATCGATCACAAGATTTGAAGAAAGACAGTCAAGTTGAATAAAAGCTTATAAAAATGGAAATAATTTAATGTTCCTTGGGCGGCCAGGTACCATTTGATCCATGGACCGGTACCGGTCCGCGGCCCGGGGGTTGGGGACCACTGATTTAGCATGTAATGCAAATAGTTTTTTCAATTGATATCAAAGCGGAAGGGAACATCTATCTAGGGCACACTTCACACTTAGGCAAATGAAGTACATTCGTCTCTTCTAATCCTCACAATTCGACCCAAAAATATAAAATAGTTTTTTTTGTATATCTTAACTCTAACTTTTTAATAAAACAAGTTACAGCTATGACATTTTGTCAGAAAAGTAAATAAAACTGCTAGCAAAATATTTAATTTTTTTTTTCATATTTTTCTATTAAAGTCCAGTACACATATATAAAGGAAGCAAATATAATAGAAATACAATAAAATAAAATGAACTTTCATATCAAATTCGAGATGTAAGTAAATGATTGCTTATTAGAGCGGTGTCGACGCGAAGTATAATCTTCGTCAAGTCGATAAGGTCACTCGAGTCGATAAGATCTGATATTATACCTCGAAAACACATCTTTTAGACATTTTTCACTGGTTTTTCATAATTTACTAATTTCTCTATGCTTTCTATCATTATCGCTTTTCTATTTAACCTTCATCGTTCCCAACATACTACATTTTCCGTCTGGTTCGTAAAATTTATTCTTACTTTGCTCTAGTGTTATATCACATCGTACTTTTGTTTTTTTTAGAATTTATTTTTACTTTGCTCCAATGTTATATGAAATCGTACATTTATTTAAGTATTCAAACCTCCTCTTTCTGTTTTTGGTTTGGCATTAGGGTGAAAATCAGTGCTTTAGGTCTTACAGCATCACTGATTGCAAGAAAATGTCAAACTTTTTATATTTTTGCAATTCACAATGATTTCATCTCTTGAAGAAACGTCATTGTCGCGTTTCATTTTGCGATTTATACTCCCTCTCTCTCTGTGAATATATGTATATATATATATATATATATATATATATATATATATATATAAAGAAAACACACAATGCTTTTTCAAAAAAAGAGGAAGAGAACAAACCAATAAAAACAGAATGCTAACGTCCAGGATGCTTCATCCGCAGGGAATTCTGGTAAGAGGGTGAAAATAATAATAATATTCAGTGTGATTGTTTTTTTATTGTGTTTGTATATATAAACATTCGAAATACTCCCTAGTAGCATGAAATCATCGTTTTTTGCCTGGTCTTTCATGGAATTGATCGGAAATTGATCCAGTATCTTCGAGACCATATCGTTTAGATCAGTATCCGAGAACCGGTTTCCGTTTTGGTCGGAAAATGATATGTTTAGGAGCAGTTTTTCCGATGAAAATTTGCCAATCGGAAATTCACGGCATATCGTTCCGATATCGGCTAATGCTGAAATCACTCATAGTCGAATTTGATTGGTCAACAACCCTATGATGTGTTGTTCGAGAGTATTTGCATTTTCAACGGCTGCCAAGCGTCGATTTCATTTGGAAAAAATGTAAGTATTTATTTTATTCTTAATTATCTTTATTAATTTTATTACTTACGGTATGTTTAGTAAATGAATAAAATTATTATAATGCTTTTTTGAAGGCTAGATATAGCATTAACATGCAATCTATGATTGAATGATTATCATTCTCAGTGCAAAACAATATATTCATGATAGAATAATTAATTACTCTTTGTGTGCAAAGAAGTTTGCACACGCATACATAATAAAAATTGCTGATAATTTTTGGACAGTGTAAACAATTGCTCTCGTACCATCTTTCCCAGATTATACTCTCCGATTGAATGTAAACAAACTCTCTCGCACCGCCTTCAACACTTTAGCTTTCTCGACCAGTCAAATACAGATGATTTCTGGGCCTATCAGTTGTGAGTAACAATATTATAACTGTTAATTTATGTATTTCTTATAAATTAAGGTTTTTCCCTCGAAATTAGCCATTTTCAATTTTTTCAAAATTCAAATGTTTTTCTAAGATTTTGGACAATTTCTCTTCCAATATTGTGTGTATAGCATTAAAACTGTTTTTAAAATCCTTACCTTGTTCATACGAACAAGAATATATAGCACGTATGCGAAATTTTCTTTTCCTTTACTATTTGGGTATGTAAACATGCGATTTAGACGAAAAGCTCATACTACGAGAAGAAAAAATTTTTGCTTTTTTCCATTTTTTCCTAAAATACAAACTGTGAGCTCCTCATTTAGTTCATATCAGTTGTGGGAAACTATATTTTAACTGTTTATTTCTGTGTATCTAACAAATTAAGATTTTTTGCCTCAAATTTGACCATTTTCAATTTTTTCAGAATACAGATGTTTTTCTATGTTTAAGGGCAATATCTCTTCCAATATTGTGTTAATAGCAATATATTTAAGGAGGATGCTGTATTTTTAAATATAATTAAAGTATCTTATGGAATCATGACAATTTTATATTAAAGAACAGTATCAAATCATGCATTTAATCAATTTTCATGCTTCCATCGTGAGCGGTATTGGAGGAGTACTAGTGAAATTTTCATTCAATCTCATAAACAAGTGTATTTTAGGTAATTTTTTATTTTGTACTTTCTCGGTGGTTATATGCTTGATGTCTGATGCCATAGATATATGTGTGTTATCTGGGTTTCTGTGGCTAATTTGATACTTCAGAAATTGTGAGAGGATATTGTTGGAGAATGTTTTGTATTGTAATATAGTGTGATTTCTTGTTATCCATCAAAAATTTTGACTTTTGACGATGGGCATACCTGTCAAATCTTTGGAGTTTGATAGTGGATTTCAGATTGAACTCTTGAGAAAAATCTTTTATTTTGCCAACTTTTCATTTTTGTCTCGGGAAAAAGAAACCAAAATAATGAACAGTTGAAATTACTGTCCAAACCGAGGGATTTAATGTGGAGAAATGAATTTGTTTTCCTAATAATTCAAACTTTCAATAGAAACAGTAAGTGAAAATAATCTGTCAATATTGTAAGATTGTTTATTTATAATTTTCATAAACATACAGAAAGTTTTATCTACTTTGTAGATAATCTATAAAGCACTTTGTCTAATCTGACTACAGTCTCAAACATTTCCTAGCTATTGCAAGTATGTCATTTATGTTCCATGTTTTTGTGGGTAAAGGCAGGGGCATTTCAATAGAATTCATAAAAAATGCTACTTTAAATTTTAAGGGTTTTGAACTTAATATAAAGGGATAGGATTTTGAATTTTGTGTGTTATTATTTTTAATTTTCATATTTGGTTCGATGATCCCTTTTGGAACCTCCTGTGAAGGAAAAACTAATTTCTACTTTCTTCTCTTATTAAACATATGAAGCCAGAAACCAGTTCTTCACATCCCTGAATATTTGGTTAATTATCTTTTGAGCGTTTAAATGGTTCCATAGAACTTTCATTCTGAAACTTGCCCGGAATTGAATAAACTTGTTTGAGTGATTTATCTCTTCAAATCAATGTATGATTTATATATAATTGTTGTAAGCTAATAATGGTACATTGATTTCTTTTTTAATAGGTGCCACGAGAAATATCTTTTTGGCAGCAACAGAAGTGAATGCAACGAAAAAATGGCTTATGCGTGCCCGGAGGAAGGAATCTCGGAGCATGTTCAGGGCAAACATAAAAAATAAATAAAAGTGTAAAATAATCATAAATAAAAATATATATTTGTAAAAAAAAAGTGTAATGTTTCCTTTTTGCAATTCTCTTGTTTAATCTTTCTAGAAATATACAGATTTATAGACATCTTGAGTGCAATACTGTAATATTTACTGTTGTGTGAAGAATGAAAAAAGTTTTGGAAGGAAAGGGTATCATTAGTTTATTAATTTACACATTTGTGTATATCGCACTTGAATGCAAAAGGGCTGCAAGTGCGAAAATTTGGAATGCTGTTTCTCTGTTGTTTATGCTCGTTTAAATTTGGAAAACAAAAATGTTTAGCACTTCTGGCTCTATTACATTCAACACAGTACTTTCGCACTTGTGGCTCTCTTGTATTCAAGGTGCGATATGATAAAGTTTGTTGGTTATTGTTTTTGCTTTTGTAAAGAGATATGTGAAGGAGATTATGCATTTTGCCCAGAATATGGTATTGATTTCAGCATTGCCCACACTAGTAAGTGCAACATTTCAAACATTATAAATATGCTTCTAAAAATAGCAAAAGCAATAAAATAGTTTTTTTGGACAGAGCGGAATGATTTAAAAGTTATCTGTGCAGAATGTTTTCACTTAAATATAAAAATTGTTAAAATACCTATTTTTTTCAATGTGCATAAATTTTCCTTGTATAAAACTTGTTTATGCAGGGCTTTGCACCTCCTAGCAAAAATCTGGATTTTTTTCTTTGAATGTTGGCATGAAGCTCATTTATGCTTAAAGCTTTGTGTTTAATAGTATAGGAACCTAATTGTTGATTTTCTAATTTGAATTGAGATGCAAGGCAAGTAGTGAAACTTAACAACACTTTATTAGCAATAAAGAAGGTTGCGGTTGGATTAAAACGCTACAGTTTCATTTTACTCACAACTGACATAGGAAAAAATATAACATTTTGAGAAGGTTGCAAACGGCACCAGCTCCATCTATCGGTAGGATTGTCGTAACAGAGCGAAAATGACTGCCTTTTCCGAAACAGAGGGGTCATCTTATTAGATAGCAAAGGAAATGAAACTGTTAAAAGGTTAACTTTGAGGACGCAATTAATTACAGACCTAAATAAGACCAGTCGGTAATTTTTACAAAAATACTTTACTACGTAAAGGATATTAAATTTGTTTCAATTCATAAAATGATTGATAGAAGTTTTAATAAAAAGGAAAATCAAGAATAGTAGTTAGCTTTCGCTGGTAAGAATTTCGCGTGAGATGAAAGAGTTTATTATCACTTTTACATCACTTCAAAAGTAATCATAAGCAATCTTTAAAATAAAATACCCTAATCCAATCCTCATAATGGAAGAGAGTAAATATGGACTGATCTGAACACATGATTTATTGCTATTGCTCAAAGGTCCTACCTCTATGGTCTTTTGCGAATTGCAGTTTTTTTTTTTTTCGGTTCAATCGTAGTAACTAGATACTTTCTTGCTGTACTACAACTCTTTAACCCCATTCTTTTCAGTTCTCGTCTCATCGTTCGGGTGTAAAATTTTTGCTTCCCTCATCAAAGATTTTTTTTAATTTCTAAGTTCGATTTTTGACGATTAGATTTTATTAATAGTTTCAATGATTGGTCACGATTGTTTAAGATCGTTTTTCGATCACAGTTTTTTTTTTTCTGCGAGGATGATGATGGCTCATTCACAACTTTCCAGGATTTAATAATACGCTAATAATAGTATTAAGTAATCATTTCTTTTTCTGTTAGATTTATGTTCACGCAAGGAATTATTTGATTAAAAATAATTAATCACCGTTTGATCCGTTGATTGTCTGTGAGTATTATGTACAGAATTATTAAATGAATTATATTCCTTGATTGTTTTTTCACGCACACAAAATAATGTTTTGACAAACTGAATAAATTCGAACTTTTTCAATGGAGCTCCAATGCGTTTTTAAAGGAAGGTGGAATAACGTCTTTACATTCTTCTTCATATCAATTGTGAGTAATCCCAAAGTCATTATATCGGTATCGCAGTTGACGTACGCCTACAAATTGTCTCTGATCTCAGGTGATTCCAGACATCTTCATCCATGATAATAACTCATCATCCCTTTCGTCAACGTCATTTTCAATGCTGATATCACATTCATCTAGTTTTGTATCTGGAAACTCTCGTTTAATGAAACAGTGCCTTATTTTTCAGATCTGACTTGATTCCATGCCAGGGAGTTAATATTTTGGCGAATGTACGTTTACCATTCCGTGGGTATTTACTGTTGTGATGCTTTTAAGTGTATGTTGAAGTAAAAGTTTTTGTTCGTGCACTTTTAAGTTTTTTAGAATTCCCAGGTCTAAGAAGTACAGTTTGGTGTTAAATTTTAGTGCAATGAAAACCGTATTGAGATTTTTGAAAAATACATTTTCTTGAGGTTGAGAAGGACATTGCTTCATAAAAAGCAAAATTTTAGTTTCGTATTTTTCATATACCTAACAAACTTTTGGTACCACCCAGAAAAATGTTAGAGGACAATCCTGCTTTTTAATTTGCTTCGTAACATAATGGCAATGTTCTAATGTCTTTAAAAAATCTTGGCAACCCTATGGCTAGAGGTGTCATCCGCTCACTTCCTTCAGCGTTGGCGCAAATGAAAGAGTGGGTCTAACTTTACAATTCTTTCCCACCATAGCAATTGTAACCTTTAAATTCGAGAGTTCTTGCAGGCATGAGATAAAAATAAAGGCTGCTTTCATCAACATCAACCTGAAACTGAATTTCATACATTTTACTTGGTAAAATGTTGATCCTTTCGTGAAGAGTTTCAGCTGGCACTGTAGATTTCTTACTTTTCTACAACTAGTGAAATTCCATGTCGCATTTTTAACTTTTTCATCCATCCAGTTGAAAAAATTGAATCTTCTCTGATCAAATTCAATATAATTTATTTTACTTTTCTCTTAACATGGGTCCGAACTAAACCTGGCAGTGAACAGGTAAATTAAAGCTATCACTGTACAGTTGAAGTAGTATATTTCTTGATACTTTAACTTTTTAATTTATGCATTATTTAACTTTTATTTTAATGCATATTTTTCAGTAATTTTTCAATTAGTCAAGTTTATTTTAAAATTTTATGGTTTTTTTAATTGTATTTTTATACCTTAATATAAGTTTTCATCGTATTTGACTAGCGTACAACTTTCAAACCTTTTAAGAATTAACGTTCTCTAAGCCTTCTACTGTACTGTATGATAAATGCACATTTCTACTTGAATGACTCTTCTATGAGTTACCTGTTCGCATACAGCAAAGCTGGCCTGGTCCTTGACATCTCAACAAACTGCGTCGCACGTACACTCCAGATTTCTCTCAGTGAGATCGAGGACTGTTGTATATACATCATTGGAGGTCGATCAACAACGACGAAACGCATGCAGTTATGTTTTGCCAAAGGCATTCCATTAAGACGATTAGAAGTGTCTCATTCTTTGATTGGAAAAGTGACGACGTCAATGGAAAAGTGAGGTTAGTTTCTTCTGACAATACCTTGATAGCAAACTGATTTACCGAAGTCATGTTAAAGACAGGTGAGATAAATTATAGAACAAAAGGCATTTGATCTACTCCCTAAATCGAAGGCATTCCCTTCTATCGCTCAACAATAAAGGTATTATTAATAAGAATGGCATCCGATTTATCCTATAAGCAGCGCCGTCTAAATTTGTAGCCTCTTTGCTACAGCACATGGAAAGAAGGTCCAGATTCTGTAGAATAAAATCCTTCGCATCATGACAAACGTCCCAGGGTACGCAAGCAATGATATTATGCATCAAGTTATTTTAATACTGCAGTATTGTAGTATTGTAATACTGCATCGCAACTCGTTTCATGTCTATGCGTCCTATATCAATAATTCTTCTACTATAGGTTACTTATATATGTGCAATTACTATTTTAAATAGGATTTAAGTCAATTTTTTGCAATTCAAATGCGGAGGAGTGTTTGACAAGTCTACCGCTAGATGACGCTAATGACAGATGGAGAAATTCTCTAGACTTGTGATGAAACCCAGTTATCTTTTATTCACAGAGGTAGAATATTTTCATTAGTGTTGGTACGAATTGCCATTCGCCCTTTTTTCATGCATTCAAGTTGTTACCCAGATAGCAATTTTAGTTTGCAGCAAATCTGCAAGCTTACTGCAAATTTGTCACGACAAGAGTGCAAGTGTGAACAAGTTTGCAGCAAGTTAACACAAGCTTCGAAGTCACCATGGGACGAACTTGCAGCAAATTTGCAGCAGACTTGCACTGCAAATTATAGCAAAAAATACACAGTACGAAAACAACCCGGGATAGAACTTGCGACCTACCGGTTGGTAGCCTGACGTCTATACCAATCGGCTATGTTGGCTACGAGAGAAGAAGATAGATTTTGTTAATACATCGTTCGATTCGATTCGCATACGATTTATTTTAAACTATTTTCTTGATTTCATTAATTTTTTGAGTTAAGAATATAATTTGAAGTCAATGAGAGAGCTATTTTCGCTAATAACTACGTTTTGCTAGTAGAATAAATTATGAAATTAGAGTTCAAAAGTAATTACTTTAAAATGGGACAAAATGTATAAGTTATTATTTTTCAACAAACATTGACTGTTTTTTCGGTTTAATTTTGTTTATAAATGTTAAAATTTCAACATTAAGAAAAAGGCGATATAGTTTTCTTTAAAGTAAAAACTTTTAGTAAGAAGATGGAAAATGTTTCAAAATTTTCTTTTAAAAAAAGTTAGTTTTTTTACAAATTATCATTGATTTATTGAACTAATAAAAAGGAGGACGGTCTAGCAGATGTTATTATAAATCGGATGTTTTTTTTAAAACAGAGACAAAGATAATTATCTCTTTGTACTATCTTTGCATCAAGCTTGTTTTGCAAATTTGCATTGCAAAGGAGGTGGCTCTATTTGTCAAGGTGAACTTGCAGCAGACCTGCAATGCAAGGAAGGTGGCGCTAGTTGTCACACCGAAATTGCTACAAGTTCGCTTCAAATTTGACGCGTCAAATTTGCTATGACAAGCTAATATCAAGTCAAAATCAAACTTGCTGCAAACTTACGTGCTATCTGGGTAATCGTTAGATATACTATTCGGCGACTTATATAAAAAACAGCACATATTGAAAAAATGAAATATTGATAGGTTAACCTCGTTAGTTTCTTTAAACAGTTTCCTCTCTATTCGGATTCCTCTCTATTCGGAAGATCAAATTGTAGATAACTCTGAATAACGCCAATTTAATTAAACACACCCGCTGTATTTTTTTACACAGATTTTAATAATCCTGAATTGTTCTCACTATGATATAGTATACATTTATTTCTCCAATGAAATATATGCACTTATCATCATTGAACATAAGTAAAGTCTGATCCACATGTAAATGAGTCAAAAATGCAAATTTTTATATATTCTTCTCTAAATGTTACTTTTGAAAGCATTTAGAGATATTTAACACCCTTTTAAAGTATATTAAATTGTTCTGGTTCAGTTTACAAAATCTGTATTAAGATTGAATGTAGGAAAGTCAGTTAATCAATAAACTAAGTATATTCATACCGGGATTCTGCAACTAAATTATTACTGCTACTAAGTGCACGGGAGAGTAGAACGTTAATCTATTGAAATAAGCTTTATTGCACTAACACACATACATAAAAAAATTATGATTCTCTTATTACGGAGAGTGGGAAAAATTACTATTATTGTCTAAAAACTCAAAAGCACGTTTGAACCCTCTGCGAATGACGGAAAATCAAAATAATTCTGAAAAATAATAATGGAGAAAATTTAATTATTGAGTCTCTTATTTATCTATATGTCTACATATGTGTATAAATATCAATGTATTTAAAAATTTACACCCTGTCAGTATTGTGAATAGAATATTGCAAAAAATTTATTTCTGGTTTGGGAGTGAAATTTGGCTAAACTATTGAGTACACTGCCTTTTTTGCAACTCGGCGCTAGCAACAATGTAACTTTCCAATCTTCAGAGACGTTAATAGCGGATGGTGATATATAGTACCTGTTTCATTAAGGCAGCAGAGATGTGTAACTAAACAGTAGAAATTTTCTTTAACTAATTTAAACAATACGTGAGAGCAAATAGTTGAACTGAAAAGTTTATGAGTTCATCAAGATTTAGTCGTATTGCTTAAATAAGCAGTTTCCTGATTCGTTTATAAGAATTGGAAATCAGATTGCAACTGCTAAATTTGTTTTCAACTTACGATTTAAGAGAAACGATGAACGCTTAAAATGAACACATGTAGTTTCTGCAAAAGTTACTGAGAAGTTACCAATTGATTATAAAAAAAATCCAGTATATTCTTGAATAAACCGTTTAAAAATGTTGAAACTCTTATAATAATGCTTTATTGGAGCTAAGTACCTGAATCCACATATTAAACACATTTGACGATAACAATTGATCAAATTGCGTTTTCATAAGAAAATTCAGAGAATATGAAAGATTCAAGACAAGAATATTCCTTAAAATATTTTATACCTATAGAATACGGCCTCGTGTAATACACAGTCAAGCAAAATTTACAATGCATTCCAGTAGGGCCTTCATCATCATAACTTGAGAGGATTTAAACTTTGTAGTGACTGTGGTTAGATCAAGGAATGAAATTTTGTGCATTAAGAAATTATGGAGTAAACTGATTCCAAAATAAAATAAAGAAGGCATTTAAGTGTTTAATGGTAAGGAAAAAAAGAAAAAACAATTTCGAGCGTCTGAAACATGGTAGCTAGATAATGCTTTTGGTTTAATTCGTCAGGCTTGACTGCATCAACGGTTGCAATTTTGCCTTATGAATTTTATATCCTTCAAGTTACGAAGGATTATTTGTTCTATATCCACTCAACTGTAATGGTGAAAGGCGGAGGGATGTGGGACAGAGTTCTGTCTCTCTCTTAGCAACTCTTTGTAGTTTCTAGATATTGGTTTTTTTCAATGAACAACTTTCTCAAAACATAATTTACAAATAGTGTGCCTGCTGTTATCTTGTTGAAAATAACAAGAATTAAATCAAAAAATTTTCAAACAATATGCAGTGAGTATAAAAGGCGGATACATTGTAGAGGATCGAACTTGGGGAATTCACATGCGAACAATGTGGCAAACCGCCTTTGCTCTCAGAATTTCTTACTCTTCATATTTGCTGGTCAGAATTAAAAGATTAACCTGATTGCAGAATTTCTGATAACGCAACTTGCAAAGGATTTCGAATAACAATGAAACATTTCAGATTATAAGGATTCAGATAAATTATTCAGTCGTATTTATAAAGTTTCTACCACTATTTTAATATGAATATTTTGTCTTTAAATTTTAAAAATCGAGACAATTTGACCGTTCGGTAGCTGTGCCACAAGACATTATTTATAGCTTGGATTTTTATATCCGGGCTGGTTAAAACAAATTAGTTCACTCATTTAACATGGATGAAATATAAGAACTTAAGAATTACAAATGCGAAGCGAGCATTTCTATGATCAGATTAAAAAAATTATGTCCAATTCATGAACAGCGGTTATTGTAAAAATACTTATAGAAAGTATTACGCTGTAATTTTTTTCCAAATATTTCACTTAAAATATAACGTAGTAAATAAAATGTTATTGCTGTGATATATATATTGAAAGGTCTTATTCAAACTAATCCCAATAATTTTTTGACATTGTGTTGATACCAAATGAAATTTAAAAGGCAAGAATAAACTAAAAATATAAAATTGTATATCACGAATAAATTTAAATTTAACGACGAAACACATGCAATTATGTTTCGCGAAAGGTATTCCAATAAAACGATTATCTCGTAGCTCAACACTCCCTTCCTCTGGCAGCTCAGGCATTTTCCAGACTAAAGGAAGATACTTAAAATTACTTTCAATCTGTATTATTCTGCCTTGCTATAATCAAAGATATGCTAAAAAATTGCTCTTTATTATTTGTATCGATGGGAATGGCAGAATATCAATAAAATTTCAAATCAAGTTTTGATCTTTAATAGGGCTAAGATTCTTGTAAGATTTTAATCGCGAAAATAAATCGATTGGATACTAAACGACCTCTTCCCGGAGGGTCTGCACTCTAAAATCTTAAGGCTGAGTTGGTTCTCCTGGATATGGAATGAATGATTGAAACGACCGCGTTTAGAATCGATTGATTTTAAAACGGTGACTTCTTACACTATTAAAATTTTACCGGAGAAGAGAAATAACGAAAGGATTCTAAACAGCATCAAAATTAAAGTCAAAGATATTTCTATTGTGTTTCGCAGTAGAAAATGATCCTATTGACGACAACCCAAAAATATTACAATTATAATTCTTTGCAAAAGTTTAAATATAAATTTGGCAGAAGTCCTTTTTTAACATCCAACAATATGAACGTTTCAGAATTTCGGGGAATAAATGATAAGAATACATGGAATATCAATGAATCTAAAATAATATTCAAAATTTATTTATTTGTTAGAAAATTTAAATTTAGAGACTAGAAATGAAATAAAATTTAAAATATTTTCCTTTCTTTAATAAAACACAGATTTATAACAGAGAACATATTCCAGTGTAAAATAATTAGAAACCAGTAATATCAAGGAAATTCACACAAAATTAAAAATTAATTATTTCCATACAAATTTAAATTTGAAGGAAACCAATAAAATTATAAAGTTATTCGTTAAAAAGTCAAGTAAAAATTATTTTCAAGCCTGGAATATCAGTGAAACCAAATAAAATTTAAAACTTATTTATTTCCAAATAAATCTAAATTTAAATTTAAACTCATATAAAAAATGATTATTTCTTACATATCTGAGCAAAATTCAGATTCAAAAAATAAAAATGATTAGTGAAAACAATAGTGTAAATGAATTTTTGTCCTGTTGAGGGACACTTGAAAATCCTTTGGAAAGGTCTGGATCTCTTGCGAAAACTGATGGCGTTCTTCTGGAATGTATTTTATAATTTCTCCGATTACATACATTTTGCTAGTCAAAATTGTTTTCTTGGTCATCATAAGTTCAGTGGGCAATATTAAATTTACATTTATGCTTCTCAAACGAAATTCATATTACCTAATCCAATTAATATTCTTGCAAGTAGCATTCAGGTGTTAGAGCCAGTGTGTTTTAAATGGCGAAAAGAATTAATTTTCTGTTTTCATGCCTTTTTTCTCCATAAAAGTCGTCACTCAAGTATTTTTTCTTGTATTATGTATGCTGGCCATCTGCCTATGGACAGAAAATATAATTTTATAAGGCGTCTTTTGTGCAGAACAGTGATGTAAAATACCCAGGTATTTTTTAAGGGTAAATACCCAAAATGGGTATTTACCTGGGTATCTATTTTTGAATTACCCCTATTCATGTAAAACACAGGCACTTCTATAAAATATGATGTCTCTATATATTATAAATATATAGAGAATATATATCGATTAAAAAAAAGAAAGCTCGTAATATATGAACCTTTTAAATTCTATATAAACTAAAAAAATTAATCAGAAAAAACAAAAGCGCATTACTATATCATGGATCTTACATAAATTACGTGGCTTAAATATCAATCCTTTTTAAAACTCAACTAAATTTAAAAAAAGAAAATGTTGAGTTTGGTTTTAAAATGATAAAGAGCTGATAATAGAAACTAAAATGAAAGATAAAATTGTTTATTATTCGTTTTGGATTAATTAGACAGAGTACCAGACATTGCTGATAAGTTAGCAGATGTTTCAGTTCTACATTTTTTAAAAGTTAATTATTCTGAAAGTAATATTCACTTATACCACTTTCAACAAAGGTAAGTTATTTTTACAACAAGATTTCAGGAACAAGAAATGTGAATTTTTTGTTGCTGAATCTGTTGTATTATTTGACGGTATAATAGACATACGCACTCACACTCAGTTTCCTGGTTAGACGGGATTCATCTAGATCATGAGCATCAATACTTAAATGATCTTAAAACTCTAAATTTGATGTAAGTGTCATGGTTGGAATCTGAATAAAAGAAAATTCATTAGCTATTTTATCCCTTTCAGAACCTTTTTAATCCACCAAGACTTTTGAAACATTATTTTTTTTTGTTTCTCCATTTTGCTTACATTGGCAAGTCTGTACTCAACATTACAGCACTTACATTGGATACTTTTATCATCCTTAACATTAAAAGCTCCAAGAAGGTAACTTTCCCCATTTTTTATACTTTTTAACGTAAAATTTACAGTAATATTAATATACACGAAGTAAATGACTAACTATTTAGTAAATCAAAACAAGAATGTTTGATTTAGTGCATGACAGTGTGAGTAATTTATGGATCACAAGATTCACTGGTACTATCTGTCTCTATTAATAATAAAGGAGAATGTATGTGTTTTGGCTCTCTACAGGACAGACCGCTAGGCCTAGAGCAACGAAATTTGGCACAAACATACTTTGGAGGGTGGGAATGTGCACCTCATAACCGTTGTTTTTTTAAATTTTAATTAATTAAAAATTAAACGAAATTTTGGAACTTTTCCTTAATAACTTCCGAAAATAGTACAGCACAAAAATTAATTTTACGCCATTTGAAAATTTAAAAACTTGTCTTTTCAATGATAACAATTAAGTTTTCATTTGATTTTTCTCTAATTTTAATAATTTTTTAAAAATATTTTTGTCATTCATTGTTACAATGAAATTCAAACCGCTTTCATTGTTTAAACAAATATTCAATAGCGTGTTTCTCTTCCATTGTTGAAGGCTAATATAATATTCTATTGAATTTTCTTTTCTTTATTTATTTGATAAGTATATAAAGAATCAAGATAGTAAGTATATCAAGAAATAATCCAGTAAACTGAACGATTATGGTTGCTACGTTTAAATTCATTTTATTAGTATGTTTTAAGCCAATTAACATGCTACTGGACGTAAAACGTGCCGCGGTATTTCGATGTTGAAATAAATTTGTTAAATTAAAATTCGCGTCGATTACTTACAATTAGATGTAACTTGACACGGACAGTTACTTGACTCCAGTAGGGACTTTCATATAGACAAGGAACAGAACAAGTGCAAGGCTACGTTAAGAACGCGGGGTAAATCTCTATCGCAATTTGAAATTTAAAATTATTTTGTTATGGGAACCGTGAATATCAAACTATACACAAGAGAGTCAGTTAAAATTATATTCCAAGCGAACAAGCTGGTCGCCGATGGCGGCTAGTATAACTTAAACGGCGTTAAAAATAATTGTTCTATTGTAAGTGTCAAAGTTTCAAACCGTAAAAACTAAATTATCGCCCGATCCCATTCAAGTTTTAGAATATTTTATTCTGAATCCTGATAGCAATCGTTCTTTGTTTATATAGTTTATTCAAAGCTACTTTTTTTAATACAAAATACCCAGTTTAGGGGTACATATTATTTTTTTATTTCATTTTGAAGCATCATTCACAAATACTTTTTTTTTAAAAAAAATACCCAGTTTTGGGGTATTTATAATTTTTATGTTTCATTTTGAATCAACATTCGGAGATGCATTTTTTTTGAAAAATATCCAGTTTGGAGGTATTTTTAAATTTTATATGTTTTATTTTGAATCACCATTCACAAATGCAATTTTTTTTCGCAAAATATTCAGTGTAAGGTTATTTATAAATTTAATGCTTCATTTTGAATCACACCATTCTCAAATACTTTTCTTGCAAAATATCCAGTTTTGGGTATTTATAAATTTTAAGTTTAATTTTAAATGACCATTCACAAATACTTTTTAGGAGGTATTTATATAACTCTGTATATTTCATTGTGGATCAGCAGTCGAATTTTATTTTTTTCGCAAAATACCCAGTTTTTGGGTATTTGCCCAGGCCTTGGGTAAATACCCGGGTATATACCCAAAAAATATTTACCTACCCACTGGGTATTTACTCTCCCCACATCACTGGTTAGAAGTCATATGTCACTGCCGCCTCATAACAGGTCTAATAGCCCCCCTCCATGGCGCAGAAATGACCGCAAAAGGGGGTTAAATCGTTTTGTTCAGAACCTGACAACTTGAGAATAACCTTCTCTTTCAGCGTGACAGTTTCGTTAAACTTAGCAATCTGAAAGCCTAACGACAGGAGGGTTAAATTGGTGGAATTTTTAAGAAATATCTCTCTAGTAATGAATATTCCGAAAACAGAATTTTTAATCTTCTAGAATAACAACAGTTTAGAATACAAATGAAAATCAAGAATATTAATTAGCTTCCGCTGTTAAGAATTTCGCGTGAAATGAAATAGTTTATTAACACTTTAACACTGTTTCAAAAGTAATCACAAGCAATCAGTAGGGAAAAAGAATTCTGCTGCAATCAAATCCGTAAAACGCTAAATAATTGTTTGGAAACTAAAAGAATTCAAATTTTAAACATCAGGGATCTTTTTTTTTGGGGGGGGAATGGGTCAATACACACTTATATTACAAATATATGGTAAGTGATTCAAGAAAAGATATTGGTCGAACGTGAATAGGTGGTAGTGCATACTAAACCAAGAAAAAACCCAAAGAAAGTGTCATAATCTTTTGAAACGAAAGAACGGTAGAGGGCGCTAAAGCTCGAGGAGCGAAAGCTTCTGAAACAAAGTCTTTCGTTACTTGGGGCTTGAAGAATATCGCTGTATACAAATGTATTAGGAAAAGAAGAAATATAACATGCTAATTTTCGTAGTGATAAAGTAGAGCATCAGGGCAGGAGAGCAGAATGAAGTGCTTTGGCCTAGGGCGCAGAAATGTATAAATCCGGCAGTGAATATCCGTATCTTATTAAATGGACTCTTTCTCTTAAGCCTCCATCAAACATTTTTTTCAAGTACTCAAATGATGTTACACATTTTGTCCTTAAGTTACTCTGCAATAATTCCAAACTGTTCACATTTCATTTCATCTGAGGAACCTCTTAAATAACTTACGGCCATTATTTTTAATTTTTGCAGCAATATTATTTGTTTTTCTTTTAAAACCAAACAGTCTGATACCGAACACGCTAGTCGCCTCGACTCATGTCTGAAATTCGAGTCATCTGTCTCAGCGGTTCCCAACATTTTCGGTAGTGCGGACCACCTCTTATGTAAAAAAAATTTTTAAGGACCACTAACTAAATATAGAAGTAAAAAAATACAAACATATGGAATATATTTATATATGACATATGCATACAGTGGCTCCCAAAATTGAGTATACACCATTCATGTTTTTCATTAAATGTCTAATATAGCACCATAAAGTGTTCATTTAAGTTTATTACTTATAGAAAGAGTAAAGTACTCATTAAAGAATATATTAAGCAAAAAAAACAAAATTGAGAAAATGATAATAATATAAGCGGTTTAATTTTTATGTTGAAGTTCCAAATTTTAGAGTCACAAAATTGAGTATACACTTCATAAAAATTTCAATTTGGCCACTAGAATTTTTCTCTAAATTAACCAGTATAATAAACATATTAATGAAGTAAACCAGTATTTGATATCCATGTGAAATTAGTATTTTTTATTATTATTATCAAAATGAGTTCTAGAACTAAAACAAGTGTTGATACTCTGAAACTTGCAATTCGAATGACTGAAGAAGGCAAGTTCCTATGTTTAATTGCAGAGAATTATTCGGCGTAGTCAAGGATTAAACCAAGGTGAACCAATTACAAATCAGTCTGGTACAGGGAAGAAAGCAATTCTCAGTTCTACGGCTAAGAGAAACAGCTTAGACAAATGCGAAACAATCCTGAAATGTGTGCTGTAGGCCGTCTTCACCAATAGACAGGAGTGTTTCAGCAGAACATTATAATGTTAGGGTAGCCATAATATAAACTTCATTTCCAAATACAACAGATATAAAAGAATTGCTTTTACTAAAAAACTTCATAGCCCGAGGACTTTTGAAATAACGTCATATTCGGTAACGAAAGTAAATTTAACGTTTTCGGAAGTGATAGTTGAAATTGTTTAAGGATGAAGCCTCTAATTCTGTACTACTTCTCCAAAACACTATTCCCACAATCAGGCATGGGGGAAGCACAATCCTTGTATGCGGTTATATGCCTGCAAATGGAATGGAATATTTAATTTTATCGATAGCATTATGGATAAAATTAAATACAGTGAAGCACCGTTTATACGTTTCTCATTTATACGTCGTTTCATCACAGTCCCGATTCATTCGTATTCATTGTAATGACATAGGACTTCGTTTCGATTATTCGTCTTTTCATTTATATGTCGTTTTACGTCAGTCCCTTGAAACATGTATAAACGGTACTCTACTATATTTGGATGCACTACAGAAAAATTTAAGACAAAATGCAGACAAACTGAATTTAGGATCGAATTTCATTTTCCAACAAGACAATTACTCCAGACACACAACCGAAATACCGAAGTTATGGTTAATATACAAACGCAAAATGCAATTTTCAAACAAGACAATTACTCCAAACAGACAACCGAAATACTGAAGTTATGATTAATATACAATCGCAAACTGAAATTCTCCAACAAGACAATGACTCCAAACATGCAACCGAAATACAGAAGTTATGGTTAATATATAATCGCAAAATGAAATTGCATACTCCACCTTAGTACCCAAACCTCAATGCTATTAAAAATTTGTTGCCTGAAATGGAAAATTCTGTTCAGAAACACAAAATCAGGCATAAAGTAAAGAATGGGCAAAATAATCCCTTGAGTAAAGAAAACTCTTGTTAACTCAAAGCCAGGCCGTTAAGAAGCTGTTACAGAATGCTGACACTCTAAAGCATTGTAACAATTTAAGAGTTACTATTTTGAAACATAATAAAAAAAAAGGAAAAAATATTCTTAAATTTGCGTCGTTTATATGACTTCAAGGAACGTTCATACCTAATTACAAAAAACACAACCACGCGTTTGGGCGTGACAGCGTAAAAACGAAATTTCATACGAAATACCGAAAAATGCTTTATTAATTACAAATGTAAATTTCTGGATGCATCACCAAGCATAAAATATTAACTAATACTTATCAAAATTCTAAATACTGGGGACATAACTAGAGAAAAAACCCACATGGTGTTTTTCTAAATTTGTCAAAAAACACTGAAAACACATTTCTCAAATGTATCTCATTTAATAGCTTTTGTTTCGAATGAAACATGAATTAATACAAATTTCAAGATATATTAAGAATATCGGTATTTAAATTTACCTAAGCCAGAAGCGGTTTGTATTCAAACAACAAACAGCTTAAATCTGATTATAAAACTTTCTTCAACAAATCAGTTCACCATTAACGGAATATTCTATCGGGACTGTCCGTAATTAAAATCTTTCAATTAAAATCGTGTCCTAATTTGCTTACAATTTTATGACCAAAACATACTAATTCCCTTTCGAGAAATCCAGAAATTCCTCTTCTGAAATCGGTAATAATAACATAAAAAAATATTTTGAAATATAAAAATTTACATCGGTATACAAAACATTGTACCGGAGAGAAGTTATTTTCTCCACTTAACCTTACAAAATTGCATTGTTATTCATATTAAAAACCAAAATATTCCACCAGGCTGACTTTTCCCGAAATAAATACACTTTAAAGGTCATGTTAACATCCAAAATTTTGCGCGGGAACCCTTTTTTATTTTATTGGGTATGCACCAACTTTGGAGTAAAATATAACCCTCCGGTTTTCGTGGGTCGTTGAAAGGCTAGAGTCGTTCTCGCTGTTTTGGCACGAATAGGAAATCAGGAAGAAAAATTGCTAGTCAAGGACAACTCGCGTTGGTGAATATGGACGTAGGATGTTGGCGAAGTCTTACGGAGAGTAATTATCATCATTCCTCATTTAGCGAAGCGCCGGTAATAAAGTCACACTCATACTACAAAGCTGATGACTATTAGATAGGCTTGCCAGATTTCTGAAATGTTCAACCGGGACACCGGAATGCCCCAGCGTCTCGGGTATTCAAGGGTACACACCCTTGGCGGGTTTTTAGAGTGTTTTAGAGTGTAGTTTATTCTCAATGCTATGAATAAATGGTTACTGATTAGGAACCTAAACCAGGGGTAATAATAAATGACACAAGCATATAAATTTAAACATTTTATTTCTTACATGTTAATATTTATAAGTTACTTAAGTAAGAAAAAACACTTTGAATTAGGAATAAAAATTTGAACAATATTTACATGTAATTTTCATTGGCTAAGACTTTTTTTGAAAATCTTTTTTGTTTTTAATCTCGTTGTAAAAATTTTCACAAGCTAATCCGATATTAATTTTACAAGTCATCAAGCCTTTAACCGTAGATTCCTTCATCAAACCCCTATCATCAGTCCATGCGTTGTTCATCAAAGAAAAAACTCTCAACTGGTGCTGATGTCCCAGGTAAGTAGAAGGCATACTTAACAATCTTGATCAGATTGGGGGCTGCTATGTGATTCTCCTTGAAGTGACCAAACAGCTTGAGCCATTTTTCTTCACTTGAAATAGTTACATATCTGGTAGTGTCTTCTTGCTTCCACTGTTCCCAATTTGACTGCAAATACTCCTTAGCAAGCACAACTTCGTCAAACAGCTGATTATTGTTTATTTTTCATATCGGGTACATCAAGAAGACTGTTATTAATAATTTCAGCAGAAGTTTCGGCGTTTTCTTAATCAACAGCATTTGTTTTGGTCAGATTGACCCATGAAAACTGTTCAGCGTTCTTCTGGCGCTAAAGCTACACACACCCTGTAGTGCCCAATATTGGACTCGCCCGGACAGCATCTCGCATAGCGTATGGTCACGATTGGCGAGACATGACGATACGATGACAATATTATTTATTAGCAGACCATCACTCTTCTATAGTTTTCACTTTTCATACTATATAGTGAAATAAATGACAAAGTAATTATCCTAAATAATCCTTCACAGTTAATTATTTTTAGACTCTTTTGGTCATCTATAGTCAAATTTAATTTTTACCGGGACGTGAAGTAAACCGGCCGGGACACCGGGGTTTTGTCTGAAAACCGGGACTGTCCCGATTAAACCGGGACGTCTGGCAAGCCTACTATTAGACCATATTTATATCTTGAAGCCGGAATTCGAACATTCAGGCTATAAATTAAAAAAAGTAAGAAAAAATTCAGCAGGATTCTGTGAAGGAGAGCCACAAAATAAGTTCTTATATACAAAATATATTTTTTAAATACTGGTAGAACTTTTATAAACATAACTACATATATTTATGTATATATATATATATATATATATATATTAGGAACCGGAGTGAAGGATTTGCTGTACAGGGAGGCACAGCCACTAATTATGTATTACATATTTACATTAGAAATGATATGTAGTTAATATGCATGAATAGACGAAACAACAGACATTCAAACAGTCGGCGGGTTTGGTCCAAATTTTAAAAATAGATTCCAAAGACAAAAAACATAAACCAAATTCTGTCCATAAAATGTGTTGCATTTCTGAGTTATAATCCTCACATGTACACGAGCAGACAAACTGGCCTTTGAGAGATTTGTTTGAAAATTTAATACAAATCTGCCATTTAGGTGTAAAGATAAATCACAACATTTATTTCATCTAGATCTCTCCTTTTTTATCTGTCGTGTTCATAGTTCGAGACATAGTTCAGAGAGTTATTTTTTCGAAGTCAGTGAGGTCTAAAAAGCAGAGATCCAACAAAACCTCAAGATCGAATTTTGAATAGATGATGACAATACTTTCTCTTTCATACCACGTATTCGAAAACTGAATTACTACAGCGCCCTGTCTTGATATTCGGAGTCAATTGAAGAATGGTAGATAGGACAGATCGGATACGGAGGTCGGAGTCTCAATGGCCATCACCGGCCACAACTCGCCTCGGCAATTCCCGAAAGAGGGGCGTTCCGTCATCAGTGGGGAAATCAAATTACACCATTACTATATCCACCAGGAAAGCGAGACCCAGCGTACGTAGCCGGAGACTTCTCAGCCACATGCTCATGGTGCCCCAGGTGGGGGATTCTTACTAAGCACAAAACGAAGTAAATTGTATCTCATTTCATTTATTTTATTGCTCCTCCTATTCCATTAAATACTTATGGGAATGCTGTCCATTGCAATGTTCTCATGACAATACTTCTGGAAAATTTCTGATTAAATACTTATAGGAATGCTATCTATTGAAATGTTCTCTTGACAAGACTTCTGGAAAATTACTGCAGATCACCATTTATCTTGGTGATGATCTGCGGAAATATCTTGGCAATGCAGTAAATTTATCGGATTTGAACCGGCGAGAGATATGCTGTAGGAGGATGAAAACCTTGGCCAAATTCGTATATGGACTATCCAGTTCAAAGGAGATGGAAATGGTAGGGATTGAAATTTTCTTTTAACTTTTTTCCGGTTGAAAACAGAAAGAAAATTCAAATTTTGCGAATTTTCGCCTTATTATAACGAACAAGTTTAGTACATAAAGGTTTTTATAGCTACAGTTAATTAGAATGTAAAGGCTGAAAAGCAATTTTGCTCTAAACTCCACTGTGTACACATAAAGCCGTACAGAAGAACAAAGCCATACAAATTGATGAAAACAAAAATGATTTGGGCTCATCCCGATTCAAAGGAAGCTGAAAATGATTCGAAACCGTCATCAGTCATTTTGTTCTTATGCACATTTTTTACATCCATTTTCATAAAAATATCACGAATATTCGAGAATATATAAAGTATTCTTTAGAATATCTAAATTATTCGGATGTTTCCTACTTATAAAAACACAAAGTTTTATGCTAATTTTTGCAAAACTTACATAATACTCGAAAATATGATAGAGAATTTTTTAAAAAACTTGAAGTGAATACTTTGAATATTTGAAAAAATATGACTATAAGTAGTGTATACTTTTAACTGCTCTTGAGCGAAACATAGAGTAAATTTTCTTTCAATCCGTCGTTGCTAAGTATCTAAGGCAGCTAATATAAAAATTCCAGTTGAATACCATTAAGACTTAAAAGGATTCTGGTATTGTAACCAGCAGAATTCCTGTTGTTCTCTAAGAGAAAATATATGAGAGGTTTCAACAACCAGATATTTTTAAACTTGAATCTTCGAATAGCAATATTGAATTTTATGACGTTTGAATTTTTGAGTACCCATCTCAACTTATCAATTAAATATATAATTATAATTGCAATTGGACGATCAATACAGGAAGGTTCATGTTTAAAAATCAGTGATATGTGGAAAACACCTTAAAATTTTTTTGCCATTTTTTGGTTGCATTGCCTACAACTTTCTAAATTATTATGGCATTGAAATGGAATTTTTATATTAGTTGTCTAAAATACCTGGCTTTGACGCTATGAAAAAACATTTACGTTATATTTTTCACATGTTGAATTAAAAAGTATTTACTAAAAATACTAATATTTCCTCAAATAGTAAAGGTATGAAATTCAAATTTTCATACAATTTTCTCCAACATTTTGTCGGATATTCTGCGAGTTTCGCAAAATTTGGTGCAAAACTCTACATGTTATTAGCAAAAAACATGCGAAAATTGGGTTGTTTTTAAAAAACTTGTTATCTTCCCGAATATTAAAGTTTTTATGAAAATACATGCAAGCAATGTGCATAAGAAGCAAAATGATTTATGAAAGTATCAAAACATTATCAGCTCCCTGTGGAACGAATGATCTCAGATCATTTTCTTGTTCATCAATTCGTAGACTATCCCTTAATGTCCTCGCGACAAAATCTTCACTGTAAATGTGAGTTCCAACGATTGTGCGTCCCTTGATTCTTTACAGCTGATAGTAAACAATTGTATTGAAATAACCTCTAAATGTTTCTTATTTTACCAATCTTGCAATACATTCAGCCAGTAGTGTTTGCGGAGGAAACCGTTCATAATGAAGGTTAATCGCAAAAAGAGATTTGACTTTGAAAAAGAGCATGGAAAAGAAACACACTTTTGGAATTCTGTGATTTTTTCTGATAAGAGTAATTAAATTTTTATGTTTCAGAGGAACATTAAAAAAATTGTGAAAAACAAGCAAAGTCAAAGCTAAATAAAATAAATACGACAGGAACTGTTAAGCTGGGGTGTTTAAAATCTAGTTTGGGGTTGCATAGCAGCTTCTGGAGAATGCAATTTACTTGTAATCGCTATAAAAATGAATCAATTTACCTTCTATTATTCTTTTAAAAGAGAAGTGCGTCCTTCCCCCAAGTCACTGAAGCGACATTTTCCTCAGAACATGTCTTCCGTAAAACAATTCCTGGTCCTTTCAAATGATAACAACTTCAACTTTCGTTTACCAGCCCGGACATTAAAGTCCAAGCTATAAATTTAAAGAAATCCGATGACTCAGTTGACGTTTCATTAGGTTATATTTGTTGGAATATTTATACAGACAAATTTAAATTAAAATAGTGGTAGATTTGTTATTAAGACGTCCATTTCCATCCAAATGCTTGTTTTTCCTACGTCTTTTAATGTGTAAATTATCTCTGTAAAATAAATACAAATCCGAGTGATTGTAAGGGAAGTCTATTCAGGCAAAACATATTGAATTATTTTCTCTGCACATTGTCAATCTTTCAAACAGTTTCGTACTGGCGTTAACTCTAGAAAAATTGTGCTCTTTCCAATTCACGAATATTCGTACATTGTAAATTCTTTTATTGCAAAACGGCATCTTGTAACATGGCAACTAACAGTTTAAGAAAAGAAACCGCACGAATTTCAAAAACATTATTATAAATGCATAGTATTCTTATTGGAGAGTCAGAAAATCAGTTCCGTTTTAATTTAATTATTATTTAAATTTCAACTTAAAGTAGTTGAATCCGACATGTCTGAACAGTATTCGAAGTCATATGCACCAATAATAAACTGTAATACTGCAATCAGATCACTAAATTAATTTCTGCCAAATAATATCAGGATTTAATGCATTAACTGACTTCTTTTATCAATTATCTAATTTAATGACACCTTTTATTTTGGGAATGCGCTGTCATTTTAATTCAGTTGAGAACCTAAGTGGCAACCAAACTGTTAATGGATTCCACGTAACTTTTGTATCCAATTTTATTTTTTGAATGTTTTTGTTTTAGTTTATAAGTTTAAAATTGAGCTAAATCAATGTATGCACGGTATTCAATTACAGTTGGCGGGGTTAGGAAAGATTTTACAAGATATTTAAGTGATCAATTGGAAATCATCTGACCCTTTAAGCTCTCTTGACACGATGCAAGTACCATTTGAATATTAACATCCTACTTCTTCATGATTTTCGAAACATATTCTATATGTAATAGTATGCAACAACGCATAGTATATTTTGAAACAACTTAGTATACATGGAAATAGCTATTTCAAAGCCATTCATTGTCGGTTGATATCAATCCTGCAATGGATAGCTATCTTGGGTACACTTCACTCTTAGGCAGATGAATAACATTTGTCCCTTATAGTCCATTGCAATTAGAACAAAAACTCTCAAATACTATTGTTTGTAAATCATAATAGATTACATTAAATAACAAAAACAATGAGTGATCATTTCAAAAAGAAATGATATTTAAAAATTCGATTATAAAAAATATCGGCCCTTCTAAAGGAAATAATCCTAAAAAAATGTTTGCATAAACATTTTGTCCTTTACTAATAAATAATTCAAAATAAAATGTATGTTCCTTTTTTCATTATTCAGAAAAGTTATCAAGTGTTTGAACAAAGATTTTCTTTCCTAACATTCATTAAATTTTAAACCGTTTAAGTCAAAATGATTGTTGATTGATGTCAGAGCAGCAGGGAACAGCTATTTAGGGTACACTTCAAGCTTAGGCAGTTGAAGTATGATCGTCTCTTGCAATCTTCACAATTTGATTAAAACATATGAATAATCTTGTTCGTAAATCATAACTTAAACTGGATAATAAAACAAGTTACAATTACGATATTTTTGTAAATAAAGGTAATTAAGTTTTTTAAGCTATTACATTAAATTTAAGCTTGTACCTTGAGAAGTTATCCTGTAATAACATTTTTTTTAGAAAAATAAAAAAATGCCTGTAAAAATATTTAAGTTTTCCGATGATAATTCTTTTAGTGTAGTCAGACAAATAAATTTTTCTATTAATCGACGTAACTAGAAATGTAATATATATGTATAAATATAATTTAGTTAAGCATTTGAAATTCCGTAATGTTTTATGCTTTTGTGTATTCATGGAAAAGAAAATCTATAACACATTTTAAAATCGAAAGCAGTGTGAGAAGTATACTTGCCACCAAATCCATTCATTTTTCAATATTCATGATAAGAAAGTTTACTACTTCTGCTTACAGCTGCTCCCTATTAACTGTTCTCATTCCTTTTAAATATATCGACGTCCCTCTCTAAACTAACACACCACATCAGCATCCCCATATGTATGATTTATAGCGCAACGGGTCTAATAAGCGACATATCTTCAGTGGTATCTGGTCACGAAACTGAACCCACCAGTCCAAGTTCCACCAGGCCGGGTGCTTATTATTAAGCCACCACGTGCGGCCACTACTCCCTATTCGCACAAGATGCTCTACAATATTGCTACAATGTATCGCTGGGTTATTCGAATTAGAACGGTAATACTTATACCATCGACGCAAATTCTTAAAAAAAATTTTGGAGTTGTTTGATTAACTCCGCGGTATCATTGTGGATCTTTAAAAACTGTTAAAAATTTGTTTTAAAAATTTTCCAAAATTTTTAAATATTGCATTTTTTTGTTAACTTTTGAGGATTTGCGCAATCGGAGGATATTCTCAAAATAGATAAATATTTTTTTATTATGTAGCAGAACCCTTTGAAACTTTTTTCAACTTTAGCTCTAAAAAAGTATGGAAGCAAAAATTTTACAAAATTCTCCATTTTATATCACGATATTATCAGATTTAAATATTTTTTTTGTTATTTAAGTATGCACCAATCGCAACGATTCAGCGCTATAGCGATTCTTAAATATAGATTTAAATTTTTTCGCTCGACCCTAATGTATACCCCCCTTCACCCGTGGTTGCTTCGGCACTGTATAAGAAAGTGGGGTAATACCGTGAAGCTTAGACTGAAAGCCTGTTGGAGCTAAACTATTCAACATTGAGCTTGTCAAATAATATTAAAATATTCATTGTTTAACCCTCCCAGCGGCGCAATGGAAATTTTGAAACGTTTGAGAAATGCCACCTTCGTAAAACTTAGTTGTACTAGCAAACGGCAGCAGTTTTTAACAATGAACATCCCTTCCCCCTTTTTGCGGTTAGAGAATACTCCGATGTCAAAGGAGAGACATGACAGTGATTTATACTACTGTGGGCTCTGAGGGCTTCTCAATAAGCCTGAAGAAAATGGGTTGGGATAGGGGGACAGCAGCCAGTTTATCTTTGAAGCAAGGTATTTTGAAACCTGTGTAGGGGTGAGTGAATGGCCGTGGGGCGACACTTGAGCGTAAATAAATACGGTTTGAAAAGGAACGAAATATCAGCTGTTTAGACAGGTAGTAGATAGTACTAAAGCCTCAGCAGGAATATAATTAGAGGTGTGTCCGTGTCTCTGCCATTAATGCTATTATCTTCTATCGAGGTAATACCTTCCATCGAGGTGAGCAATCGTCGTACATTCAAGCAGAGACTCGAGATGAATCCGGTATTTTTTCCCAAGAACTGTAATTTTAGGAAGGGTAGTCTTTAGACGGATATATAAACTCCGACTTGATTTATGTTTTGTCATTTCTTTTTGATGTTTACTGCTCATGTGCTCTCGACTTAGCGTTGCTCTCTCAACTCTCGACACGTTCGTTTCTTAATTGCGTTTCAAAATACTTATGAACAATGGATTCAGAAGAATACTCAGAATCGGATTCTTCCTATGAGGACATTTCTGATGAAAGTGATTCCGATGAAGATACATTGGATGCCGCTAGAAACTGGTGTAGAATTGACCAAGAAAACCTTGCACCACCCCCACCAAGATTTCCTTTCAGTGGCAATCCAGGACTGAATACACGCATGGACGGTTCTTCTCCCATTGAATTTTTCTGCATTTTCTTCGATGATGACATAGTAGGTTATATAGCGAGCGAAACGAACCGCTATGCAGAAGATTTCATTGAGAAAAATTATTTAACTCCAAGCTCAAGGGTTCAGAAATGGAAAGATGTCGACTCAAGTGAAATTCGTGTTTTTTTGGGCATTATTATTTTGCAAAGTATAGTACAAAAGCCATTGCAAAAGTGGTATTGATCGCAGAGGCCATTGCTTAGCACTCCATATTTGAAACAACTTATGTCCGAAAAAAGATTCAACATCATCATGAAATTCCTTCATTTCACAAATAATGAAACAATCGATTTGGAGACACTTCCCCAACCTGGCTTACGAAAAATATATGAAGTTTATGATGCCATAAACAGAAAGTTCAAATCAAGTTACGTTCCAGAAAGGGATGTGTCAGTTGATGAATCCTTATTATCGTATAAAGGAAGATTGGGCTGCAAACAGTACCTACCAAAAAAGAGAGCCAGGTTCGGGATTAAATTCTATCAGCTATGCGAATCTTCCAGTGGTTATATTTGGAATAGCCTTATTTACACAGGAAAGGATATGCCACTGTGGAATGAATCCCCCAATTACTACAACGAACATAGTTATGACACTTTTGGTGGATCTTCTTGACAAGGGCTATTGTGTAACTTTGGACAATTTCTACACGTCACCAGAATTGGCAGAACTTCTGTTATCTCACAGCACTGATGTTTATGGTACATTGAGACCTAACAGAATTAGTGTTCACGAAGAAATCAAAAAAAGGACTCTCAAAAAAGGAGAAATCGTTGGACTTCAGAAGGGGAAGATTTGTGTAATGAAATACATGGACAAAAAACCCATAAGTATTTTAAGTACTGTGCATAATACGGTAATTATCGAACAAGACAAGAAAAGGAAAAAAACTCACGGAAAATCGGAAAGAATAGTTTCCAAAAAACCGCAAGCTATAATTGACTACAACCTTACTATGGGAGGCGTGGATAAGGCTAATCAGTGTTTGAAATACTACTCTACTGTAAGAAATCAACAAAAGAAGTATTACTTAAAAATATTTCGACAAATTTTAAATCAGTCAGTGTGGAATTCCTTTGTCCTCTACAAAAATAATGGGGGCACCATGTCCCATTTGGACTTCCCCCTTCAGCTTGTTGAAGAATTGTCCAAAATATATGGGGAATCGAAACATTCTTCACAAAATACTACATCTTCTGACCGCCTCACCGGACGTCACTTTCCATCTCGCATTCAACCAACACAGAAAAAGAAAGCCCCGACAAAAATATGCATTGTTTGCAGTCAGAAGTTTAACGAAAAAGGTCAGCGGGTAAGAAAGGAATCGAGGTACCAATGCGCGCAGTGTAACGCAACCTTATGCGTTACACCATGCTTCGAAAAATACCACACAGTTGAAAATTTTTAAAAATTCGGCACTCTTTTTCTTTAAAATTTCGGAAAAACGCATAATTTTTTTTTGGATGCTCATAATTTTTTAACTTACTCATGAAATAATTTATTAGATACATTGTATTTGAATATCCTTGTTCATATCGGAAATCTGTTTTACTTATATGTTTTAAGAAAATGAAATAATGGATCAAGTAACTCAAAATGACTGTCATACAATAATTCTTTGTGTATTATCTAAAATAATCAATGCAGTAATAGTTTTTTCATGTACCATATTTTTATATTACTTGATATTTGCATATTTAGAGTCAAAGTGTGCAACTTCATTGTCTTGTATATGCAATTATGATAATAGTTTTATTAGTTTGTCATTCATTAGAAGTCTGATTATATAATATTGCATTACCTGCTAATTTCACAAAGTATTTTGTATCAGTATTGCATTCAGTTATATTAGCACGTTATAATTTGAGTTAGATACTATTTTCAGCATTAATAAATTTTGGTATAAACATAAGATATATAAGTATCTTAGCTCATTGCAGAATTATCTTAACGGCATTTTTCATATTTACATGTTTCAAGGAAATATACTCAACGTCCATGTACTCGAAGTCATTGTTGTAAAATAATCTTTTTATTCTGTTCTCTATTTAGCATCACAATATTACATTCAAAGTATTTAAGTTAATTTAACGCGTTTGGTATATAACTTGCATTTATATTTTCCTTTACTCTAAAATCTGTATCATTTATCACGTTTTTTGCCGACATGTTTTTATAGCTTTGTTAAAATAATTTCTTTAATAGTTACAATAATTTTAAAAGTTTCATTGAAGAATTTAAATAAATATTTTATTTTCACTTTGAATATAAGGTTGGTCGGTTGGAGTTTATTGGCGCTCAATCCAGTAGCGGATTTTGATAATATGATGCCCAAGGAGCAAAATTATTTTGAGGCCCCATCCAGAAAAAACCTCTATTCGTGACAGGGTTGCGGCGATTTAAATCAGTTGATTAAAATCACTGATTTAAATCAACTGATTTTTTTAAAAAATCACCGATTTAAATCACTTTATTTTAAATATCAAGTTAATCTGCTTTAATGAAATAAAATTGTTCATGTATCTTTAACTCTCTGAGCCCGGCTCGAGAGAGAATTTGGTTGCCTCAAAGCCCGGGGAAATTTTTCGTTCACAGAAACAGAATGGAACCGTCCTTTCCTTCACCGCAATGCCAGAAAGTGGTACGCCAGCTGCGCGGTCATTTGTCAAAAATGAAGGGGCAGCCATTGATGGTCATTTGCGGTTAGAACTACCGGTACTGGACAAAGTCTTGTGAGTAAAATGCTTTTCGGGCTACTGATAAGAATTCTACTCTATTAGTTTAGGAGGGATCTCGATTACTTTACCTAAATGCTTTCAAAGAATTATTTTTTACACAGTCATTAAAATTTCCGTAGGTTCTCGCACGGTCTGTGCTGTAAAATTTGGCTTATTTTAAAAAGAAAGCGAAAACATAAACTTTGAACAGTTATTATTCATTTATGCAATTGACAGATAATTCTGGTAAGTAGATCTTATCAGTAGAGACACACTTATAGAGCGGACAAATAAACTAAAAACTATGAAAAAAGCAACAAATCCGTCAGGGGAAAAGGTGGTTGCTTTTATCACTCTGAAAATTCTTCAACTTCACACATTTTACAAAGAAAAGGAATCATTTATCTCGGGAGCTCCTAGGAGAATTGTGAACACACAAGCAATGCTTTCTGAAACAGCCTTCTTTTATCATCCAGGCAGTCAGTCTTTTTCAGCAAAAAATCTCTAATCATCAATATCTCAAAGATACGTCATCTTATTTTTGCACAACTCTAAATGAGTGTTCACCAAGAAAATGAGAGAATTACCCTCAAGACAAGTTTTTATAGCTATCAGTGCGAGAAAAATGCGGTGTTTATGTTGGAAAAGTAAAGAAAAGAATGAATTATAAACAAAAAGATTCGTAACCTTCTTTTTCGAATATCGGTAGGCTATTCAGGTTTATTCAAGTACGCAATGTGTGCACGCTCCCAACACCTTAATTAACATTGTATTGTTATTGAAATGAATTAATTTTATTTTTCAAATATTTCATGAAAAGAAACGCACTTAGAGCACTTTAAAGAATCAATTAATTCGATTAATTAGAAAAAAATATATTTTGAAAAATAATATCTATAAATTACAAGCTTATTTTTAGATATGAAGAAAAGAAGGCAATTGTTTTGGTTCTTACTTGTCTTGTAGAACGAGGTAAGCCACGTATTATACTAACTTTGTGACATATTAACCTCGTTTGTATATATGTGAGGCACAGTTAAATGTGGCGTTTTTGGCTAGCAAAACTGTAAATACGGTTGTTGAAAAGGTTTAAAGTTTCATTATTAAAATTTATTATTTTTGTAACGAAATATATTGATAGTTTAATATTCAAAAATAAATCTCTAATTTTAAAATGCCGTGCGACAGTATAAAAGGTTAAAGACCGTGACCTCTCTTTCCCCCTTTTCCTGCGACTTTTCACTTCTGAGAAGGTAATCAAGTAAAGATACCACCAAGAGAATCTCCGTGCAATTATGGAGTCTTAAAAAATATATCTTCTGTTTTGCAGTTAAAACAGAATTAAAACAAAAAACGCATTCCTGGTGAGAAAAATTTGCGCTATCTATAGCTCAAATGTTCATCATTTTATTCATATAGAGCGAAAAATCTTACTGAGACTAAGAGATATTATTGTGCATATCTGTTCCGAGTTCTCGTAAGAGACCCAGAGCGATACTGGACTACACATATGAAAATTTCCCGATAATTAAAAGACGTCGGGCTGCAAGCACAGTCGTTGCAAATCTGGACCCTTAAAATCCTCAAAAATTTTGTTTCGTCCTCATTCAACCGCTACGGTGTGCAAATCTGCGCTTATTTCCGAGAACTCATAACTTAATTCCATCTCCATTTTCCAGCAAAATTTCGTTTTTCTCCATCTTTTTAGATCTTATTTGCCTTCTATTTTAGTCTCTCCTAGTTGCAGCACTGTAACCTTAATGAAAATACGGATCCGGACGCGGAAAATACCCTTATCCCGAAATTCCACACCACACCAGCGTTTCGCAGTGATTTCCTCTAACATTTCTTACGCAACTTGTCCCCCTTCTTTAATTATCTCCCCCTTTTTTAATTCATCTGATTTTAAATATCTTATTCGAATTTTTTAAACGTTAATTTAATTAGAAGCCCATTCATTAACTGGATGTGAAGGTGTATCGGACGCTTTGCGTCCTCGCGGTACTCCGCAACGACACTCAGTTCCCTTCTGTTGTGCATATCTGACAGCATATCAAATTATCAGTTGACAAGCCAAATTTCATATCTTCTGATTAATTTCATAATTAGTATATACTAAATTCAATATATCACTTTCAGCAAAAAAGTAGAACTCACACAACATCATGAAAGTTTTTTAAAAATCAGACATATCTCAAGAGGTTTCTAATTTTACAATCACTGAAACAATAATTGTTTTTTAATTGAATTTAAATTTGTCTAGAATTTAACTTTATTTCAAAATCTTATTCAGATGTCTTGTTTGCAGTTTTTAATTTATGTTCTTCAGCAGTAGATTTTAACAGTAATTAATGGTCACCGTATTTCCGTAAAATGTACAAATCACGAAAAGTTGAGGAAAACAGAAGTCGACAATTTTATGGATCTAAATTATTTCTTTGGTAAAATTTGCTTGCAGCAATACAAACAAAAACAATAAATATAAGTAAGTAGATAAATTTACTTTTCAAAAAAAAGTTGGCCTGAAATATTTCTGTTCTAAAAAATGTGTGAATTGATCAGTGTCAATAAATAATTTAAAAAGAGGGAGAAAGAGTTTTCTTAATTTTTTTAATAAAATGAACATTTCCACTATCTTTTGCATAAAGCAAGTTAACAATTTCCTTATATAGATCGTAATGAAATGTATAAAAAATATAAATTGGATTTTTTTTTCTTCTTCTCATAAATATAATTTCATCTAGTAAGTAACTGTCCGTTCTTCCTTCTTTTGCTACACTCCGACGGAATGTCTTGACAAAATCGCATATCACTCACTGTCAGAAGACCTTCCACTCCACTGAGATAATCTGCCCGGGTGGCCTCGGGAACTTCCTTACTCCCCTAAAATACTCCCAATCGCCCCAAAGCGTCCGACCCCGTCCTCAGACGACGAGGACGCATTGGGGCCCCGTCAGGCTCATAGAGTTAAAGACCAATTCGAATGTTTCTTGTAAGTTAGGAATAAATATCATCTATGTTTCTGATCCGTTGTTCTTCTTTTACTACATTTTCTAATGAAAAGTTTTCAGAATATTAAAAAAAGTTTATCCGAAATTTAGGATTCCCTGTTTTCTACTGTATGGAGATCTTGAAATTTCCTAGAACACGCTGCGAGCTGTTCCGTTCGCAAATGTATACGCTCAATTACAAGAGCCATGTGTTGATAAAAAAGTGTTGTTGCACGTAAAAACGCAACAGCGTAATTACATGCTGTTAAGCTCTTCTAAAGGACACTTCTATCCAGTTTTCATGAATAATTCTTCAGATTGAATACGTTGGCCAGTTTGACAATTGTTATGTTTCCAAAACATTTAAGACTAAGCCGTAGACAGCGAACAGTCCAAGCCGATTCCGCTGTTCGATAACATAGATCAGCGATTTCCAATGTTTGATTCCTCTCGTAGCCCCTTGATTAGTCTTTTATTTTTCAGTACTTCCTACTTTCGACTCCCCTTCCTAATTATTTGAAGTTAGTTAGGTAATTAGTTAAGGTTTAAAATTAACTACTCGAATTAACTTAACCTTCTTATTTCTGGCATATTGTGTCCAAAAATAAGCACATTTTTTGTAAGCAATTTTGTATTCAAATAGATTTTATAAATTCAAAAGAGTTACAAGTATTGATTTTTGATAATTTATAATTGCAAAAGAAAAAGTACCTATCAACTGATTTACTTAGCCTAACCTGGTTTACATTTATTTTTCTATCCACTATTTATTAGACTACTAGATCCATTTACTACAAAAATTGCAAAGTAATGAAAGTGAAAAAGACGGAGAAATTCAATGGATTTCCTTAGAAAATGACCTTTCCGAGCGACGTTCGGGCAAAGCAGGGAAGTCCCCTTTCGCAGTGCCGGAACTGTGTTCGAGCATTTCTGTAATTTATTTTTGATTTCACATTTTATTCCACTTTTATAATAGTATTAGTTCTGCATCTTAACAGATGAAAAGAGAAATAAAAAAAGTTTCATATTAATTCACGATGTAATCTTACAATTACCGAATGTGATAATCATCAATTCAAGAGGAAGACGATTTCAATAAGATCCTTGAGATTTTTTCAAGGTGATGAGTGTAAAAAAAATTGGGTTCAATAGAAGACAGATATTTTATCATGTCTAGAGCCGTATCAAGCTTACTACGATATTTGATCTTACACTCATGTCAATAAATTAAGGATAATTCAAAATCACGCAGAAATTGAACTCTAAAATAAAATTTCACCTGTAGAATTATCACACACATCTTGAAGAAGAATATGCAAATTACAGGAAACCGCCAGATGGCGCGGATAGTACGTCACAATGACGAGAGTGTAAGAGAGGGGTATATAAGGAATGGTGGCAAAGAAGTAAAATTGTTCACAAGCGCTTTAAAAGCCTTTCAGTGCAATAACCGCATTGTTATGGCACAAAGGAAACATTTGGATGATTTTTTACGTGGTAGAATTATCGGACGACTGGAATGTGGACGTACCGAGCTGGAAGTATCCGAGGAACTTGGAATCGCCCAGAGTGGCTCCAGGCTTTGGCAACGATTCCAAGTTGATGGTAATGTGAGTAGATGTTACAGCACAGGTCGTCCCCGAGTTACAACGCCGAATGAGGACCGGTATTTGGCAGTTACTGCCAAAAGAAACAGACGGAGCACAACATCGGACCTGTCTCGTCAGCTCTCTTCAGCTACCGGTACGACAGTTTCAAGGCAGACCGTGTACAGACGCTTAGGACACATTGGTCTATATGCTCGTAGGCCTGTCAGATGTGTTCCACTTACCGCAACTCACTGTCGCCTGCGATTAGCCTGGAATAGAGAGCATGCATTGTGGATACCGCAACAGTGGTCTTGTGTGATGTTTTCCGACGAGTCCAGGTTTAGTTTGAAGTCTGATTCTCGACGGATTTTCATATGGAGAGCGCCAGTTACCCGTTACCACCAAGAGAACACCATTGAAAGACACCGTTACGGTGGTGCAGAATGGCTCGTTTGGGGAGGAATTATTCTTGGTTCCAGAACTGACCTGCATATTCAGAGTGTAACGATAACAGGCCACATCTATTGGGATGTCATTCTGGAACAACATGTACGTTTGTTTCGGGGCGCTATGGGTGCTGAATTTCTGTTTATGGATGACAACGCCCGTCCTCACAGTGCAAACATTGTAGACGAATGCCTTCAATCGGAGGATATCACCGTATGGATTGGCCAGCATACTCAACGGACTTGAATCCAATAGAGAATGTGTGGGATATGCTTGGCCTACGAATTGCAGCCCGTCAACCACCTCCCACCTGTCTACCGGAACTTCGGAGGGCATTGCTTGATGAGTGGTGTAATATTCCCCAAGATCAGATTGATAATTTGATACTCAGCATGCCTAGGCGTTGTAAGGCCTGTATTGCATCGTCCGGGAGACATACTCCGTATTAACCTTCATACTAACCATGTTATACTGTTTTTTGTAAATCGGTTCTTTTTTGGTATTTGCTCCAGGGAGTAAAAATCGCAATTTTTATTAATTATTTCAAACATATAGCATCTGTTTTGCTCTTTACCTTTTGTTTAATAAATAGACTGTACAAATAAGTCAAATTTGTTTTGCTTCTGTCTCTTTCTTTGCCTGAACTTCATTATCCTTAATTTATGGACGTGAGTGTAATATACAAGCATAAGACGAGAATATTCTTCCACAAGCTCTTTGTTTATAAGTCGTATTAAGTAATTTATTGCCTTGGCACTGTGAGCTTGGTACTCTTCCTTCACTGCTGCCCAGTATGCTTTCGAATGGCATAAATTTAATTTTAACGTTAAGTTGATGAAAAAATTCTACAAAATTTTAATTTTTATTTTAATCCCTTTTGTGTTTCCGCCATTACCAACATTACATTAGCGTACTTCAAGGGTACATATATCACAAATTGGGAATCACTGGCATAGAACCAAAACCCTTAAGCGAACATGAATCTCCACTGTGTACACATAAAGCCGTACAGAAGAACAAAACCATACAAATTGATGATGACGTAAATGATTTGGGCAAATCCCGATTCAAAGGAAGCTGAAAATGTGTCGAAACTCTTTTTAATCATTTTTTTCTTATACACAATTTTTACATCGTTTTTCATAAAAATATGATGAATATTTAGAAAGATATAAAGGTTTCTTTAGAATTATCTCAAACTATACGCATGTTTCTTGCTTATAAAACACAGAGTTTTACGTTTATTTTTGCAAAACTTACATAATACTCTAAAACATATTAGAGGAAAAATTTTTTAAATCTTTAAGTAAAAACTTTGAATATTTGAAGAAATATGAGTAGTGCATGATTTTTAACTGCGCTTGCGCGAAGCATAAAGTAAATTTTCTTTCATAACGTCTAAGCAAGATATCTAAGGAAGCTTATATAAAAATTCCAGTTGAATACCATTAAGATTTAGAAAGATTTTGTCATTGTAACCAGCAAAATTCCTGTTGTTCTCTAAGAGAAAAAATATGAGAGTTTCCAACAAATCAATATTTTTAAACTTGAATCTTCGAACAGCTATATTGAATTTTATGATACTTGAATATCCTGAGTACCCATCTAAACTTATAAATTAAGTACATAATTATAATTGCAATTCGACGATTAATACAGGAAGATTCATGTCTAAAAATTATTGATTTATAGAAAACACTTCATAATTTTTTTTGTGATTTCATTGTTGATATGCCTATAACTTTCTAAATCTTAATAGTATTGAAAAGGAATTTTTTATATAAGCTGTCAAAAATACCTGGCTTCGATGTTATGAAAGGAAATTTACGTTATATTTTTCACATGTTGAATTAAAAAGTAATTATAATAAATACAGATATTTCCTGAAAACACTTGCCTCCAAATAAAATTGGCAGTAACAATAAAATTTATAGTTTATATGAATGATAATAACAAACTTGAAAAATAACTTATGCAAAACGATAGCTACCACATTTATTTTATAAAAAAGGACAGGTATAATATATAAGTGAGAAAAAATTTGCAAAAATGAAGCTTTCATAATTTCGCGTATATCAGTTTCGTTAATTTTCAAATGTTGTTGGCAGTTTCGTTGACAATAGCTAGTAGAGTCTAGCAATGTCTAGGAGAAGTCGTTTGCCCGAATCACTAAGGTGGAGAGCGGTCGATTGGACGGAAATGGGGTTGTATTCGGCTGATGCTGCTGGACATCTCGCAATTTGGTCCAACGACTTTGGTATCAATATCAATCCAAAGATTCTGTGTGCAGAAGACATGTTTGAGTCCGACCACGAGTTACAACACCTGCGGAAGACCGTTCTCTAGCTCTTTCGGACCGAAGGAGAAGAAGCACTACTGAGCCGCAGCTCGTTGCAGACCACTTTGTAACACAAGGGAGAATAATCTCCGCAACTACGGTGCGAAGACGCCTTCACAATGCAGGTCTCTATGCAAAGCCACCAGTTGTGTGTGTCCCCCTCAATGGATGACAGAGAAGGGCCCGCTTTTGTTGGGCAAGAGAACACGTTTCCAGGACCAGACAGAAATGGGCTTCTGTACTCTTCACAGACGAGTCCAGATTTACACTGGAGAGCGACTCAGGGCGTCTGCTGATCTGGAGGGAACAACGTACCAGATACCATCAATCCAACACTCTTGAAGGACACAGTTACAGATGTAGTGGAATCAAGGTTTGGGCAGGGATCTCACTCGTTGGTCACACTGACCTGCATGTGTTCCATGGTGGTCAGTCTGACTAGTGTGAGATATCGGGATGAGATCCATGATCCACATGACTGCCCATATGGCGGTGCTATTGGTAAGGATTTTATTCTAATTGGATGATGATGCACGACCTCACGAAGCTGTGGTTGTTGAGGACTAGGTTGAGGGTCACGGTTTGGAGCGAATGGAACGGCCAGCTCAATCTCCAGACCTGAATCCAATAGCACATCTTTGGACTATCTTCGAAGACAAGTTTTCTGCTCTAAGTCCTCCTCCAAGGTCATTAGATGAACTGGAACAAGGCTTAACCATGTTTGGTCTTCGCTTCCCATTTCAGTTTCCGACAACTTAATTGACAGCACGGAAAGTCGATGCCTCCAATGCATTCAAATTAGGAGTGGACACATTTCTTATTAGAAACCATTTTTGCAATGTTTCTATGATATTTTATCACATAAAACTGTGATGTACCTTTTTCTTCAAGAATGGACTTTTCCACCAAGAGTGCGTTTTTTGTTGTAAATTATTTTTGTGTTTAACTTATGTAAATTTCTATGTCACATTCAATAAATAACTGTTTAGCGCACATTTCCTCCAAATTTTGTTGTTTCTACATTCATTCATTTACAAATTAGGCGCAAAAAACCGGTTGTACCTTAGCTTTTGGAGACCAATGTAGTTAAGGCATGAACTTCAAATTTTAATACAATTTTCTCCAACATTTTGGCAAGTATTCTGAGTTTCTCAAAATTTCGAGTAAAACTCCACATGTTATAAGCGAAAAACATGCAAAAAAATTTGGGATCATTTTAAAAACACCTTTATGTCTTTCAGAATATTGTTTTTTTATGAAAATACATGCAAGCAATGTGCATAAGAAACAAAATGATTGATGAAAGTTTCAAAACATTATAGGCTTCCTGGGAAACGGGATGATCCCAAATAATTTTCTTGTTCATCAATTTGTAAACTGTCCCCTTAATGTCCATGCGACAAAATATTCACTGTAAAATGTGATTTCCAACGACTGTGCGTCCCATGATTCTTCACAACTGATAGTGAACAATTGTATTCAAATAATCTCCAAATGTTTCCATTTTACCAATCTTACAATACTTTTAGCCAGTAGCGTTTGCGGAGTAAACCATTCAAAATGAAGGTTAATCGCAAGAAGCGATTTGATTTTTAAGAAGAGCATGAAAACGACACACACATTTGGAATTCTGAGATTTTTCCGGATGAGAGTAATTAAATCTCTTTGGTTCAGAGGAACATAAAAAAATTGTGGAAAACAAGCGAAGTTAGATATAATAAATAGGACAGAAACTGTTGAGCAGTGGTGGTACGAATCTGGGTTGGGATTGCATAGTAGTTTCTAGAGAAGGCAATTTAGTTGTAATCGATAAAAAAATGAAAAGATATAGCATCGATATTGATTGAAAAGGAAAGCGCAATCTTCAACAAAGTCCCTGAAACGACATTTTCCTGAGAAAATGTCTTTTTTATAATGATTCTATTCCTTTTTCAAAACTTTGAATGCAAATATGTGTTCATCTATGACGCCATCTAAACTAAGTTTTAACAACCTTTTAGACGCGGTGCACAACCTCGATTTTAACCGGACAAGTCTTGAGCGGCCGAATGACAGAGAAACGATATACAGCGTGAAGTACATCGCTAACATTAGGGTACTGACCACAGACTTCCGGAAGTGCCCGAAAAGTAATTAGCTGACGTTTTTATCAGCATTTCCCTAGGACCCGGGACAGAACGGAAACCACAATTCCTTACTTCAGTACGTACGGTAAGTAAGTGGGCAGTACCCAACTACTTTCTGTGCATTTCAAGCCGCTAATCACTTCAATCGCATTTTGCCACTAATGACTTGTCTGTTTAAAATCGGATTTTGCATCGGGTATTACATGGAAATATTCTATCTGGATATAAAAAATTTAAAAAATCTAAACCTCATTTCGGGCGCTAACACACGCTTAGTACAATTAGACTTTAATTTTCGCCTGGTTATATTAAGTTTATCTAACATTATTACGCCGTTTTTAACTTTAAAAGCGGAAGTATTTCTAATAAATTCGGCTCAATAAAACAATTAGATGTTCTCTGAAGGCATAAATTTTTAATAAAAATTTCTAGAAAAAAATTTAACTTACGCGATACATTTAAATAATAATACATATAATATCGTTTTTTACATTTTCATTTATTTAAAATACTCTCTGAAAGTTTTATTACAGGTATTACAATTTGTTGTTTCTAATTCTGATGAATCTTCAATATTTTGCTCGATCTTCAAACATTCAAAAGTGTTTTCTGAATTAACACATTATCATGTCTCTAACAGTCATAGAATTTAGGATTCATAATGTGATTTATACTCTAAATCATAAGATTATTGCAAGTAAGTTTCTTTGCTTCTTGTGGAGTGGCGCTGGAATCGCTTATCAAACGCAGTGTTTAAATTGCGTCGCATTTAATGCAACTGTAAGCCCGTTTCTATGTGGTCATTTCCTTTGTCACCATTCATAGTATCGGGACATCGAAATGTTCAGTTTTCTGAAAAAGATCAGACCACATTAACTATGTCAAAAACAACTTGAAAAATTTAAAAAAAATACAAATGTAGTGTCTAGTATCGCAATGACTACTTGCATGTTCCTGCATATCCCGAATCTATATATTCGTTTCCAAATAGATGTCATAAAACTACTTACATTGAGCTAATAGATGACGTTGAAATCTTAAAATCATAAGGAAATGAACTCCGTTTTTTTCTGGTTCCTTCAAATGATAACAATAACAGCTCTGACTTACGTTTACCAGCCCGGACATTAAAGTCCAGACTATTAATAAAAGAAATCATCTAATGAACAACATATTTATTACGTTTTGGATTGAAATAAATCTTATATAGAAAAATGTTGAACTAAAATAGTGGTAGAGCTTTTATTTCTATTTCCATTCCAAACCAAATGTTTATTCTGACCTACGTCCTTTAACGTCTAAGATTTCTCTTGAAATAAATGCGAACGATTCAAAGGGAAGTCTGCTCAAGCAATACATACTGGATTATTCCGTATGAAAATTATCTGTCTTTCGAACTGTCTCGAATTGGCGTTAACTCTAGAAAAAAATTGCTCTCTTTTCAATTTACGAATATTCATACATTGTAAATTTCCTTTATTGCAAAGCAACATTTTGTAAAACGGCAGCTGACAGTTTAGGAAAAGAAACTGAGCGAATTTCAAAATTTATCATATAATCACAGTATTCTTATTGGAGAGTCAGAAAATCAGTTACGTTTTAATTTATTTTTATTTTGAAATAGTTGAATCTGGCATTTCTCAACAATATTCGAAATCATATGCACCATGCATAAATTATAATGTGTTTAACGTAAATTTTGTATCGAATTATAACGTCACTGATTCTTTTTGTTTTAGTTTCTAAGTTTAAAATTGCGCTATATCAATGCATGAACGGCATCCAGTTACAGTTGAGGGGTTGGGAAAGATTCTACAAGACATTTAAAAGATCAATTCGAAATAATCTGACCATTTAAGCTGTTTTAATACGATGTCATCACCACTTGAATGTTTACATTTTGCTTCTCCATGATTTTCTAAACACATATACATGTAATAGTCTGCAACAAGGCATAGTATATTTTGAAACAATGTAGTATACCTGGAAATGATAACTTCAAAGCCATTCATTGTCGGTTTTTATCACTCTTGCAGGGGCTAGCTTTCTAGGCTACACTTGACTGTTAGGCAGATGAATTACATTTGACCCTTATAGTCCAATGCATTTAAACCGAAAAATCTCAAATACTGTTGTTTGCAAATCCTAATAGATTGCATTAACTATGAAGAACGCTGAGTGATAATTTCAAAAAGAACTGATATTTAAAAATTAAAATATAAAAAATAGCGGACCTTCTGTAGGAAATAATCCAAAAAACTTTTTGCAGAACAATTTTGTCCTCTAGGGATAAATAAATCAAAATAAAATGGAAAATAAAAGAAATAAATATAATTTCTTTTTTCATTTTTCAGAGAAGGTATCAAGTGTTCGAAGAAAGATTTTCCTTTCTAACATTTATAAAATTTTAAACGTTTCAACTCTAGATTGTAAATATGATATTGTATTAATAAACATGTAAAGCAAATAGTTCGATTGATAGCAGAGCGGAAGGGATCAGCTATCTAGTGTGTGCTTCAAGCTTAGGCAGTTGTCTAGACGTCTCTTACAATCCTCACAATATGATGAAAACATATAAATAATTTTTATTGTAAATCATAACTTTAACTTGTTAATGAACCAACAAATTAAAAATATGATTATTTTGTAAATAAAGGTAATTAAGTTTTTTAAGCTATTAAATTAAAGCTAAGCTTGCATCTAGACAAGTTTACCTGTAGTAGCAATTTTTTTGCAAAAATAAATTAAAATGTCGTCAAAATATTTAATTTTTCCAATAATAATTTTTTTTGTAGTTAGGCAAATAAATCGTTTGATTAAACTACGTAACTTAAAATGTAATATATATATATATATATATATATATATATATATATATATATATATATATATATATATATATATATATACTAGCTGCGTGGCCTGGCGATGCACGTGCTATCTCGGATAATAGGATATTCCCGGGCGGAGAGAAACGAGGTCATATGGATACACATATTTTCATATGGCCAGCCTCTGTTTTTTATCAACAGAAATTGTCACTTACTTTCCCAACAACCGTTACGAAGTGAAACACCTTAATACAAAAAGGAAAGAAAACGATTTTTCCCCCCGATAAAATACAAGAACGTTGGATGCCAAAGTTCTCGATAGACTCGATAGATGGCACACCGGGGGAATCAATCAATATCAAGTTTTTAATTAATATCTTTTCAACTAATTATAATTTCTAAATTTAAATAGTCGAAATGGATTCCTTGGATTATTTTCCATCTTTTGGTACTTACGGCTAGTTTCAGGATTCAGAGGTTCGTGAGAAGATAGAAGGAAATGCATACATACTTACATACATACGTTTGTTGCAGTTCAGCCTTTAATATATAAGATATATAATTCAGTTTAGCATTTGAAATTCCGTAATGTTTTATGATTTTATGGAAGAAAAATTTGTAGCACATTTTAAAACCCAAAGCAGTGTGAGAATAATACTTGCCACCAAAACCATCAATTTTTAAATATTCATGATAAGATACTTTACTGCTTCAGGTTTTAGCTGCTCCCTATTAACTTTCTTTTTCTTTTTCATTAGTTATATCAACGTCCCTGGTGCTCCCACTCCAAACTTCCTCACCACATCAGCGTCCCCTATGTATGATTTATCGTACAATGAACCCAATAAACAGCATATCTTCAGTGAATTCGGGTCTCGAATCAGAAGCCCTCCATTCCAAGCTTCATTGGGCTTTGAACTTATCTTTAGGCTACAGCGGCCTCTATGCGAGTCCACTTGGAACCTTAAAAATTCTCAGAACGCTACATTCTTTCGAATTCTTAATATTTCTAAGTAAAATTTCGAAAATTATTCCGACCTTAAAAATTTCATTAAAATTTGCTAAACATTTAAAGAAGTGAATTTACTTTTAATTATTTCTTCAAAATTCTGCATTATTTCATTTATATTCCATCTCTAAGTCCACTGTAATTTTTCAACAAGCCTTGTGATGAAAATTAAAATTCTCCAGTATCTACAGGTTTTCATCTTTACTTACATTCATCTTTATCAGAGGGAAGTCTCTCAATAGAATGGATAGCGCCATCTATTGGCAGAGTATGAACAAATACGCCTGTCTCTTGTCCGGCTATGCAGTTACTGTTTCATAAGATGAAAGTTCGGTAAAATCAATTTCTTATCATCAATACAAATGCCAATTATCGAATTAATTACCTCATTCAATAGCAGATGCGATACTTTGCATTTGTATGGAAGATACGCGGAATTCAAAGTGGCGGAAAAGACACAGAACTAATGGAAAAGTTTTATCCACCATATGCAGATTTTCATCAATGCAAAAAAAAAATATATGTCAAAAATTTTAAAAATCAACCAATATTAGGGAGAAGTTACATTATAATGCAGAAGCGTCTTAATTATAGAACTATAAAGCTCTCATAATATTTTACGAAGGAAACAGAAGTTAAATAGAGATAAATCGTTCACGATTCATTTCAAGGGTTTCATTATTCTACTTTTTGGGAATGATATTGTTCTGGAATTATATTTCTCATAATTTCATTGCGGAATATTTTAAATAGCAATTATTATATTTCGAAGAAGAAAAGACTTCACCAAAATGCAATATATCTAATTAGTGACTATGCATAATGCCTTAAAATTTAAAATCTAAATTTCACAGCACTTGAGACTTCAAGAAATATACAGAAAATTTTATATAATCAGGAAGATTAGACTTCGATATTGTTCGACAAAAGTTATTTGACACATTGAGAATCATTTACAGTCACTAGATAGAAGCCAATTGCTTCTTTTAACAAGACAGAGAATCAATATTCGTTATCTTATTATAAAAATGTAAATCGGTGGTTATGGAAGAGATTAAAATGTCAGTCAGAGTCCGATTAATCGTAATAGTACTTTTTTTCGTTTGAAAGTTACAACAGGTAATTCCGTTTAAGATAAATCCTCTATCATATAAGAATAATCACGTGGTACAAGATATGCAATATCAACACAAGATGGTATACATTTTGAGCTAATTCCGTTGATATCTTTACAATATTCCGACGACATATTCCGATGATATCTTCACAATTTTCCGACGACATATCCCGAAGATATCTTCACGATATTCTGTGACATTCAGAATATAGAACAGCATCGTGTAGATATCGTAGAGCATCTGGTATTACGGAGACTATTAAAAGTCGCTATCATCCTTTTATTATATACGGTTGTGATATGATATGCAGATGAACAGTTAAATAAAATAGTATCGTATTAATTCACGATGTGATCTAAGAATTACTGAATGTGATAATCAACTATTCAAACGGAAGACAATTTCAATAAGATCCTTTTGCTTGTTTCAGGGCGATGAGATTTATAAAATTAGGTTCAAATGAGGAAAGATATTTCTTCATGTTTGGAACCAAGTAAAGCTTACTAAGGTATTTGATCTTAATACACATGCATAAGACGAGTATATTCTTTCCACAAGCTCTGAGTTCATAAGTGGTATTAAGTATTTTATTGCCTCAGCACTGTGTGCTTGGTACTCTTCCTTCACTGCTGCCCAGGAGGCTTCGATTAGTATAAATTTTAATTTTCACACGAAGGTCAGAAATAAAATTCTAAAACTTATTTTATTTTTCATTTTAATCCCTTTCGTGTTTCCGCCATTACCAGTATTATTTTCAAGTACTCCAGGGTTACATGTATCACAGATTGGGAATCTCTGATATAGAGCCAAAAGCCACAAGCGAATATGCATCTCCATTTGGTGCACATCAAGCCTCACAGAAGATCAGACTCGGAAATAAGACTTTTACGTTTTTTTTATTCTACTTTTGGTTTATATATGAAAATAAAGAAAGCAAGAGAGAAAAACGATCATTAATTAATACTCAATTCAATACTAGGGTTTCTGAAAAATATAAGAGCGTTTAAAAAGATTTTAAAAATGGTAGCTCCTATCAATCAGGTTTATCTTTATTATGCGAGGTGATTAAAACTAGTGCGTTGAATATACAATCATTCACAAAAAAAAGTATGCTGCTTATATATCAAATCATAAATACTTAATTTTTCAAATGCATATAAAAAAATTTTGTGGACAAATTTGGCTCATTGTTTTAAATTAGTAAATAACTAGGAATTAGCACACTCCTTATTTCATTTTAATTCTTTAAACTTATTTTCTGTCCAGCCAGTAACATTTACATCTCCAAAATTTGTATAAACTCTGAGAGTTCGCTACGTAATAAAATTCTGCTATGATTAGACACGTACATTTTTGCGTTTTCTTGTATTTTTAAGATTGTTTCAATAATTTTAATCTAATTTTCGTAACTGGAATATTTAGATTTTCATTCATTCACCATTTGCACCAAGGAATAATGAACTCTCACAGGACTTAGAAAATTTAAAGGTAAATTTGTCACTGCTGAAATATCACAGTGAATATTTTTTAATATTCACAAGATGAAATATTTCTGTAAATACTTCATTTAATGCATTATTTGACTATTTTTTAGATTTAACAAGAGTTAACAACTACATTGCTATTTCCTGATTCTGCATTTTATATAACTTATTAAAATATGTATAATATCCCTCAAATGTGTATCGAAAGACTGCATCAAACAACAGTGAAAGGTATGAAAAAGTGGTCTAAGTCAATAAATTTGTCTTCATAAGTCTATGTAAGTTTTCCAGATGAGAGCGTGCAACGTTGTGTGTGAATAGATGAATGTAAGGGAAACATTTTATTAATTGACAATTTTGCACTACGGGGACCGTATAAAAATTTAAGTTTGTTACTTTTTATTATCGATCCCCTTAGAAGTTAAAATATTTTCATACGCATTCTTACCTTATTTGATAAAACTTTGTAATTGGAAGTATATGTCTAAAATCAAAATTTAAAGAAATAAAATCTGACAGGAATTGTTAAGCAAGGGGCGGTTAGAATCTGGTTTGGGGTTGCATAGCAGCTTCTAGACAGGCGAATTTAATTGTAATGGATATAAAAATAAATCGATATATCGATATTCTTTGAGAAGAAAAGAGCATCCTCCAATCAAGTAACTAAAATGATAGTTTCCTGAAAATATCTTCTTTATAATGATTTTGTTCTTTTCTCAACCCTGAGGAAGTGAATATCTGTGACTTTATAATAATATCTGAACTGAGTTATCACGTCCTCTTAGGCGCGGTACAAACTCCCGATTTTAATCAGTCAAGTCATGAACGGCCAACGAACTATGTGTGTCGTGAAGCACATTGCTATTAGTTGGGTAATGACTACAGACCTCCGGAGGTGCTAGAAAAGTAATTAGCTGCCGTTTTTCTCAGCATTTCCATAAGACGCAGGACAGAATCGAACACACAATAACTTTCTTCAGTACGTACGGTAAGTACGTGAGCACTATCCAACTTTCACGCCGCTAATCGCCTCTCCAGCATTTTGCCGCTAATGACTTGCTTAGTTAAAATCGGATTGTAAGTCGAGAATGACATGGAAATAATCTATCCTAATATAAAAATTTAAAAAATCCAACATCTTTTCAAGGTCCTAGCACACCCCAACCCCAAAAGGTTGTTACAATTAACCTTTAATATCGTCTGGTTGAAATAAATTTGGTTTTAATTAATTATGCCAATTTTAACTTCAAAAGCGGAGGTCATTTATAATAAATATGGGTCAATAAAACAAATACCAGTTTTCTACAGGCATAATTTTTAGTAAACATTTCTATAGAAGAAATTCAACTTATGCGGTACATTTGAATGATAAAACATAATATCGTTTCTACACTATTTAAAGTATAGTTAATAAAATTTTGTAACAGGTATTACACTTTTTTGCTTTTAATCTTGATGAATCGTGAATAATATGCTCGATCTTCAAACATTTAATAAGATTTTCTGAATTAACAGAACAGAACGCCGTCTCTTACCCCTTACACGTAACCAGACCGGCTACTGAACGGTTTGATGGGCAAGACACGGGGATTTTATTTAAGAAAAAAAAAAGATATTTACACTATGTATAGGAAAGTCATTCACACGTTTACAAATATTTAACAATTTCTGATTGAACACATTATGTTATCTCGAACAGAATTTTATAGAATTTAGGTTTCATCATGTTTCCCTCTATAAATCATGAGCTTATTGACTTTGAGTTTCTTTACTTCTATTGGAATGGTGCTGGAATCGCTTAACAGACGCAGTATTTAATTCGCGGCATATTTAAGGCGACTATACGTTCCGCTTATAAGTGGCCGACTCCATTCTCCCACATCATAGTTGCGACACGCCCAAATGTGTAGGTTTTTGAAAAATAGCAATCAACGTTAAAAATATCATTAACCACTTAAATATTCAAAAAATCCGAACGTAGCGCCTAGTATCGATACGATGAATCGCATGTAACTGCATATTCCGAAGCTGTCTATCCTTTTCCAAATACATGTCATAAAACTACTTCATCGTGCCAACTGATGGCGATGAAAACCCAAAATAACAAGAAAATAGAGCCACTTTTTTCCCTTGTCCCTTCCGCAGTATTGCCCGTCTGGGCCTTGTTCAAAAAAACAATTCCTGGTCCTTTCAAATGATGAGAACTTCAACTTCCGTTTACCAGCCCAGACATTCAAGTCCAAGCTATAAATTAAAGAATCAAGGCTTAACAGATTTTGCGTCGATTAGGATATATTTGTGGGAAAATTATACGGAATAAGTTGAATTAAAATAGTGGTAGATCTTTTATTAAGACGTCCATTTCCATCCAAATGTTGTTTTTTTCCTATGTCTTTTAATGTGTAAATTGTTTCTAGAAAATAAATACAAATCCGAGTGATTCTAAGAGAAGTCTGTTCTAGCAAAATTTATGAATTATTTTGAATGCAAACTGTCAGTCAAACAGCTTGGCGTTAACTCTAGAAAAATTGCGCTCTTTGCAATTGACGGATAGTCATACATTGTAAATTACTTATCTCTAAACACTGTTTTGTAACATGAGAGCTGACAGTTTAAGAAAAGAAACTGCACCAGTTTCAAAAACAATTATCATAGTACCATAGTATTCTTATTGGAGCGCCTGAAAATCAGTTTCGTTTTAATTTAAAATCGTTAATTCGTAATATTTGAATCTGACATGTCTGAACATTATTCAAAATCATATATGCATCATGCATAAACTATAATTCCGCACTCAGATCAATAAATTAATTCCTGGTAAAAAATATGAAGAATTGACTCATTAAATGGCTTTTTTATCACTTCTCTAGTTAACGTGGTCGTCTAAAAGTTTTTTACGTCGACTTCCAACACTAGATGTCGCTGATCGCAACTCGGCGAAAGCGATTTGCCTACGTATCTTGTTACCCTGCATTGCCTTCTCAGCGTTGAGAAAACGTTGTACGCATGCGCTCTGACTGAATCTTGGAAAATTTTCTCTGTACATAACGTTGACGATATCATCAGAGCGCATGCGTATTACTATGTAGTTGTAATCGTATATGGGGTAATTTCGTTTACTCGTGAATAAGCAAAGAGGGGTGGGTCGGTGAATAAGCTCCTGTTACAAACCATTAAACGTGTTTCCTTATCGCAAACAAAATGATAGTAGGATGCTTTACGGCAGGTTCGGCTACTTTTTTTTCGTAAAAAGCCATTTTGAGAATTATATTTATCAAAATAAAATTTTTGACACCGGAAGTCTGCAACTCGAACTGTGAAATATGCATTTTGAAAATTGAGTCTAAATTTTTTTTTTTTTTTTGCTAAAATTTATTTAATTTTCCTTTTTTTAAGTTAACAAAATATACTGCAATTCAATTATCTATTTTGAATTTTACAATAGCCGTAATTATAATCATAAGGTATAATTATTAAAGTAAAAATAAGTGATTTAAAACATTCTTACATATAAATTATCATTTTTTTTTCGTCAGGCAGTATGCTTGGACTTCAAATATTTTATATGCTTAATTTGTATGCACAATAAAATTAAAATATATACTTAACAAAAAAGAACAATATCAAGTTTCTAATGAGATTTTGTTGCTGAATTGAAGTTTTCATGACACCATGTGAAGATTTTTTTATCGTAGTTAAATTAAATTTAATTTTTTTATACGTATATTATTTACTAACATGAAAAGAGTCGCAATTATGCCTTGAAAGAACCATGCTTTACAGAAAATACTTTAAAGAAAATTGGAAGTTCAAATCAATCCACACGTTGCCGGAATATAGAATGCAGAAAACTGGAAGGCACGTACGTTTCCTAGGCATTCTATTGAAACCCAAATGACAAAGCGGCAAAGTATGAAAGAAATCGTCCATTCGATTTTATAAGAAATAAAATTAAGTGCAAATCAAAATAAAATTATTTCCTTCCTTGATGTAACATGTAGGTTCACATTTTATTTTGTTTTCTTTACTAAAAAAGACAAAAACTTCAATATGTATAACTTTCAATTTACTTTATGTATTTTGAATAAAAGATTTTTTATGGCATTTTTATTTTTTCAAAATAACATTTGCATTTTTGAGGAATGCACGTCTTGTAAATAATAGAGCCTTATAATCTTTTTCATACTTTGCCTAAATAACATTTGTCATTCTAATGGCTAGGTATTATATACAATGCCTATGGAAAGTATATAATAATTATCATATTTCATTCTTTGCCTAAAAATGCCCGGCATTCTATAGAATGCCGGCGTTTCATACATTGTCAGTAAAACCTATAAGAAATAGAAGAGTGTCGTTTTCATTCTGGATTAGCCTACATAATATATATAAAGAAACCCAATTCCACTGAAGATCCTAGTGTATGGGGCCTGTTGCATGCTAAATCATACGTAGTGGCCAAACGTCCTCCCGTTGGTGTGGCGTGGAAGTTTGGAGAGGGGGGGGTGCCAGCTCAGGTGTCGTCCTCGTCATCTGACCGTGGTTCAAAATTACGAGGTCAGTCCCAAAATAGCCCTCGTGTTGCTTCAAAACGGGACGTTAATATAACTAAACTAAACAAAAGCTATCGAATTAAATATGATGCATAGATGATAGGCCAGGAAGGAGAGACGTGAATAATCTCTGATAAGTTAGAACCATGACTGTCTAAAATCTAAAATATTATTGTTTAATTTTTTTTCCATCTAAAACGTATTTCTGTTCTGCGTACTTCTCAAAATCTTGTAATATAAATGAGAGTAAAAAAAAAGGACTTAAATATGCAACAATATTTAACTCTGACAAAAAAAAAATTAATTTACGACATAAAAGCAAATTAAATTCCAAATCCTTTTTATGCTGTCTTTTCATTCAATTGAATTCCTTGAAAGTACAACCCTAAGCTGATAATTTTATTTTCATAGGATTCGCTAACAACGTGACACATATCTGAATTGATATCATTAAATATTATCAATAATGAAATAAGCAGAAACAGTTAAGAAACATATTTCAATTATATAATTAAATTAAAAATTATAAAAGAAAATTACGAACTGTTTTACTGCTACAATTTTCAGTAAAAGCAGGTATAAAAAAATTAAAATTAATATCCTTATTCCATTCTTTACTTGCAAGCCAACTTTTTTACTGTTTCGTTTACGAAGTATATAAGGAGAAAGTCTTGCAATCGTCAAAAAATTTGAACTCGAGATGTTGACGAATCTCCACGTTTTAGACCTCCCCGAGTACGAAAAACACAATTTTGGTATCATGTCTGTCTGTGAACACGATAACTCAAAAACGGTTAGACCGAGAGGGATGAAATTTGGTATTTGATCTTTACACACAATTTGTAGGTTTCTATTCAAATTTTGTACAAATCCGTCCGCGGGAAGTCTGTCTGTCCGTGTTCATGTGAATATGATAAAGTCTAAAACTTAAATAGCTAGATGGATAAAATTAGGTATACAGTTTTATCAACAGAAATGTAGATCTGTAGCAAATTTTGGATCAAATCAGTCACAGGGTTGATTGTCTGTTGGTCTGTATAATAGCATACTTTTTAACACAATAACTCCTAAACGCTATGACTTAGATAAACAAAAATTGGTGTGAGGTCAGCTAACATTAGTTACAGATCCGCTACCAATTTTTGTTTCAATCGGTTCATAAAAAGGCGTTCAAATTGCATATTTGGTTTTCTTCGCCATACTATGACGCAAAATAAAAAAGTCTTCAGGCTCTTTTAAATAAGTTTCGATTGCACGCATTTCGCTTATACACGATGCAATTTATTAAAAACACAAACATTGCCTTTTATAAGTATAGATTAAAAATTGACCTCATTGTTTTCTGTGTAATAATGAATTTTGCTTATTACAGATATTCAAAGCAAACACTGTTTATAAACTGTTTCTTATTATCATTGGAGCTCCTGTTAATTATATTTTTTAAAAGTTAATTTATGAGATTTTTTTTCAAGCTTGTACATAGCATACGTGTACGTAAACTATGAGAAGTCCTCATTTTATGAAGCTGAAATTGAAAAATAGATTTTAAGAAGATGCATATGCTCCCTAATAACTATTTGGTAAACAAGTAGACTAAACGTCAGTGCTTGCTAGTTATAACAGAAAATAATGCTCCCATGTTGCCATTCAGTGTTTACTTCTTTAACAATTCCAATATATTTTAGATTGTGTACCCGCCCTCTTAACTTCGACGATTTTTTAATAAAATTTTCGAATTTATAGTCGACTAAAATTCTTATTAATTCACATCTGAGACACGAAATATTTGTTTAATCTTCCAAAAGGTTTTTTTCGACTCTAATATTGATTTTTGCGTCATTGAAAAAAAAAGTAAAAATTCTTCACTGACATAGATGATATTAAAAAATAAAATTAATAGAAATGTTAGGGCTTATCGGTGCTAATTTTTAGGAATTTTAGTAGAAAATCGATTGCAGAGATGATTTAAAATAGTCTCAAGTTATTGAAATTTTTAAAATTCACTTTAAAGTTGAAATTTTTAAAATTCAGTTTAAAGTTGAAATTTTTAAAATTCACTTTAAAGTTGAAAATTTAATGAAAAAAGGACGTTCAAAATAATGTATAAGTATGTAAAATAATAAAATAACCTATACCAAATGGGGTCATTTACCTGGCCTGGAATTAGACATAAAAAAATCCTAAAATCAGACAGATAAAGAGCAAGTAAGACTTTACAGAACGAAATCCGAAGGCTCACTTATAAAATAGACTGCATGTTTAAAAACAATTTATGTCTTTAAGGGTCCCAAACGGTTCTCTACGACCCCCAAAGAAAATACCCATTTGCCGTGCTCGAAATTTTGATATATCTCGCTCTACAAACCAAAACTGCACTACTATGCGTTGGTGTGAAATGGAAGTTTGGAGAATTGCGTCACAGCTCAGGTGTTCTTGTCATCTGGTCAGCATTTAAAATTACGAGGTCCTTTCAGAAACCGCCCTCTTGTAGCTTAAAAACTTGACGTTAATCTAATATAATACAACGCAATAATAGAGAGTAGACACAGACTAAGTTCGAAACTCCAACATTGTTACATTCAGGGCCGTCTTAACAAATCTCAGCGCCCTGGGCTGGAGTTAATTGGCGCCCCATCAGAATCGTTACTACGAATTTGAACGCCTGAGGCCTTCATGAAAAGAAAATAAAAAAATACCTACCTATAAAGAAAATACTTACCAAATAAAATAATTTGAGACCAAAAAGAGAGATAGAAAAAAGTCACTTGTTCTCTCTGATTAACGCCTTAAAGTTCATATAATATAAATTTGAACTTTTTCATATTTAAAATTATAATCGAATAATTTCTAGTTCAGATCCCGTTGGTTTGGTGCAGAAGTTTGGAGAGGGAGGTGCCAGCTCAGGTGTTGTCCTCGTCATCTGACCGCGGTTCAAAATGACCTGGTCCATCCCAAAATAGCCATCATGTTGCTTCAAAAAGGGACGTTAATATAACTAAACTAAACTAAATTCTGGTACAGAACTAAAATACTAAATAAAATCAGTGTAGTAAATTTGGCGCCTTTGGATCATTGTCGCCTTTGGGCTCTAGCCCAATAAGCCCATTGGATAAGACAGCCCTGATTACATTGATGTTCTTTTATCTTGTAATTTCGATTATTTCTTGTGAAAACTTCAGAAGCGATATTATCTAAATGATTTTCATTGATTCGAAATTTTCATGCAGTTACTATTAGTTGTGGAAGTAAAAGTTGGTTCAAAACTTTAAAATGTAATAAAATTTTGAGATTCTAGAAATAATGGAGTTAGAATTTTTTTTTTCTTCCTTTGGCGTACTGTGTACTACTCCAAAGGTTAAAGCATAAATGAAATTTCAAGCCTGTAGATGAAAAATTAAAAAAGTTATCCCATGTGCGGCATCCGGACAATACCGAATATTTCAACTAAAAAGAGAAAAAAAATCACACAAATTTCTTTTTAAAATGATTGTCAAAGGGTAATAAAATATTGTAGAGCCTTTTAAATGGTAAAAAAGGATTTAAAACAAGAAATTACTTGAAAAACAAAATTCACCACCGAGCTTCATTTTGGGAGGGACGATGATTTTCTCGATTTTTTTTAGAAAAACTAAAATGATTCCATGCCAAAACGAAAAATTCTTGCAACGATTATATTTCTAAGAAAATCGAGAATCAAATTAAAAAAACAGCATGCAGTTTCGTGAATTATTGAATTAATAG